>JACMZG010001863.1:5603493-5623034 GCA_018340805.1 Microvelia longipes
GGTAAAAGTACAATAGAGTCAGGTATGTTAGGGTATATTAGTAGCAGTCGATTTAGAGCTACAGTTACAATAGACTTTTTGTTCGTCAGCTAATTTTTCCCCTATGCTTGCAAAATGTCTGTTTAATTCATTTATTATATCTTTATTTTTCACTATTTTTTCACCTGAAGGTAGTTTTAATTCAGGAATTTCCGTCTGAGTTTTAGTTCGCCCTAACGTATTGTTTATTATTTGCCATGTTTTATAATTATTTTGCCCTGCTGATGTAATTTCTTCTCTTATATACTGATTTTTAGCTACTTTTATAACTTTATTCAGTTTATTCCTATATTGTTTGTATGCAGTTTTTAGTTCCTCATTTTCAGGTTCTTTGTCAATTTGACGAGCCATTTTATCTCTCGTTAAAATACTTTCAATAATACTACTTGAAATCCAAGGTTTTCTTTTTCTATGCTGTCTTTTTACCTTAAAACGTGTAGAATGTTTCGAATAACAGGATATGTAGTTATATGTACTTTAATTAAAAAAAAAAACAAATCAAATCTGTAAGTTATATAATATAATTTAAAACATTTTTCATGTTTAAACAGCTCTCTCTGGATTACTAAAGACTTTAAACCAGCTTACTAAGTACACAAAAATTTAATTAATTTTTATTAACATCTTTTAACTATGTCATTGCTTTTTTAATTGATATTACGTGGGTAATGGCTCTGGTTAGTAAAACTGATTTGGCTTGAGGGGCTGGGGAAGATCTAGTTCCTGCTGTGGTGACTGCACGCTACAAGGTATAATGATGAATTCAGGGTGCATTCGCATTGCCTCTTTATGTTTAGAAGTTAAAGGGGTCAGCGGGGATTACAATAACCCCACCATCTGATTGTAACTGTCTTATTTGATAGGTTATGTTGGTTTTGCCAGTTTTTCTGTTGCATTAAAAAAATCAATTGGATAAAAAATGATAAAAATGTTTTCAAAATGAAAACATTCTGAAAATTTTTTGGTTTTCCTGCCAGGAAGGTTTCATTATCATTGGAGTGCTGCAAAAGTAAACAAAGTAATCGAGCTCTGAGCACGTTACTTACGAGCACTGAGCACGTTACTTACAAGCTCTGAGCATGTTACTTACAAGCTCTTTTTTGCTTAGTGGACTTTTAAGGCTCCTTCCTTGGCCAAGCCGTTTGAACCTGATCTGTGCTACAGAAAACACTGTTTGTTCAATGTGCTCTGAACTGTTGGTCTTTGAGAATGCATCCATAACGTTCACCTTCTACTTTGAGAGGCGTATTATGTGTTGTAGGATATCATCCTTGAATGATACACCATATATGTACATATGTTCAATGAAACTTATATTACTTATATACTTATATTATAACTTATACTACTAGAGTGAGGAGTTGAGTAGTATAGCAGAATCTCTTTTAATGCTTTAAAACAAACAAATTAATGATTACAGCGTTGTTTATAGACAGAAGTTTGAAAAAAAACTGAAGTAACAAAAGTAAAATTCAATTCAAAATAAAAAGATGAAGTTTAGGTCATTTAAATGAAATTTTAATTTCTTAAAGTGCAATGTTACAATTCTGTTTTATTAAGTTTTTTTTGCCAATTTATTAAGTTGTTTTTTAAACTTCTCTGTGTAATATCCTTGTAATTCTTAATTTGTTCATTTTTATATTTAAGTATTGAAAAACATAAAAATGTATTGAAAGCTCTGCAAAATTAGTTTGTTTTTGTTAATTATTTTCTTGACCTATTCCTCGTAAATTTAATTAAAAATTGAAAATTAGAGGTCCCGAAAAAGTTTTCAATTACAAGTCTCTTGTAGTGGAAGCAAAAAATTTGATCTCATCTTCCTCGGTGCCCTAGGCTCTATTGGGAGACAATAAATCCCCCAACTCATTTTGGGGGGGCCCCGCCCCCCGATTCATTTTCACTCGAATTGTTTGTCATTATCATTTTTATAAAGAATTTCTTACACTGACCTTACCTCTTCTTAACATATTCTGGTGGTTGTGAGAGATATTAAGAAATTAATTGAGAGGCATTTGGCAATACTAAAAACTAATCATTTTAAAATCGAATATAATTTCCTCAACATTTGTTGTTGTACAAATATTATTTTATGCTTATTGCTTAGTATTTTTTATATAATTTTAATGGTTATGCTGTATTATTGTTTTATTCCCACCTCTGTATCGTTGTATTAATTGAAGAATCACTTTTGATCTGCCAAGTTTCTTTTTCATTTCCCCTTCTCTCCTTTTCTTTTTATTTGCTTTCTTAGTCCTGTATTTATTTACATTTGTATTTCTTTTATACAAATAATTTATAGAATGAATTCTATTTTCTATTTTTATTTTGTTTTTCATTCTATCAATATTGTTATTGCACAATGTCAATATTTATCTTAATTTACAAACTTATTTACTTGGAATGCTCCTAGTGTAGAATGCTGCTATCTGAAGTGTGCTGTTGTTTGCATGGATATTTTTCTTTGTTGTTTAAAGTCATTGTTATTAGTTTAATTTTAATGTTTTATATGAAATAAAATACAGTGTCAACCCTGAACTGGATATGAGCAAAATTTGAACACAAAATTAGTTATGAGGTTTTGCAAAGAATATAAGAACTCCATCAATGATTCTGTAAAGCTTATTGAATTATTGGCTGAATCAGTAAATTAATTGATAATACTGTTGGTATCCCTGTTTCTTAAAAATTTTAAAAACCTTGATATTGTTGATTTTTTGTTGAAATTAAAAACCCTACACATTTTTTAGATTTAAAGATCCTTTGAAACAGTTAAAATCTATTTTCTTTTTTAAAAAAAACTATCTCAAACAATTTTATTGAAAAAAAGTGTAATTTTGATAAAATATGATTTGATTGTGTGAGACGTATAAGTGTTTTGGAAAATATGATAATATGAAATGAAATAAGTGTAATTTTCTTAATTTATTTAATAGCAATGGTTTTAATATAGTGAATATAGTTTAATGTGCATATTTTATTTCTTTAAATAATTTTTAAAAATTACGCCCTGAGGAAATATTTTATCTGGAAGTATTAGTTTGAACTATTGCAAATAACTCTCAATAAGATTTCATCCTTTGTCTTTTCCTTGATTTATTTTGACTTTATATCGACTTTTCCTGTAGCTCCTATATAATTTAGCTTTTCCGTTTCCTCTATCCTTGTAGTTAGTAAAGTAATATAAGTTAAATTTAACCAAAGTTCATTTTTTTATATATTGTTAATTTTTTGTTAATTAAAACAAGAACATCCTTCTTAAAGAGTCTTTCATATTTTGCAAGCTACTTATTTGCTGTGAATTTTGTATTAATTTAACTTATTTTAGAAAGTTAAAAAAATATCAGCAAACACTTTGCTAAATAATCATTGGAATTAGCATGATTAATGAATCAATTTGAAGTGTAAAGTCCTCTGGTGTTGATCCCGATTAACTATTTTAATTGCTGTGGTTGGGAATTGAAATGCAAATTTCTTCTTGGCTTAATGCTTGATTTAACTCAGAACTTATCTTTAAAAAAATAAAAAGACTTTAATATCCACATAATTGAAATTTTATCTTAACTATAGTAATATTTTTGTTTAGGTTTATAATAAATTAGCAATCATAGATTATAGAAACGTTCCTATTATTTCCTTAACTGAATTTATTTTGTTATTTTCTTGTCAGGTGGGGTTGGAGGTGCTGCCAATCACAATCACAGCGGAGCCGGAGGTGGTTCAACAATTGCTCAGGGTTCAAATTTCAAGAGACAAAACACTGTCGATCCAGCTACGATAAAGGAGAATACGGCTAGACTTAATTCAAGGCCTAAAAATTCCAACACCAGTCCTTTGCCTTCACTTGAACCCAGTAGGTTTTCCTTCATGTTTGTAGTACATATTTGGTCTTTCAAATATTAGAACAACTAAAATACACATTGTCGGCCTTTATCGTTATTTAGTCATTTTTGTAATTTGAAACCTTTATAGATTTTAGGAGAGTAAAATATGGCTTAGTAAATACTAAATAAAGTGTTGAAAAGAGATTTTACTATCATGAAAGTCATTAAGTGGTGACATTTAGAGGGATTATATAGTTCTGAATGGCAAATCGTATTTCACATGAGTAACGCAATCTTTAGTTCAAATTACTGTCTACACAGTTCAATTTCTCCAATATTTTAATCACTGATACCTTTTTTAAAAACTTATTTTATGGTTTTAGTTATTAGGTTGCCTTACCTGCTTTCAGATACACTTCAACATCATTATGTGCTTCTTTGTTTTTTATATTATGTATAATAAAATTATATTTTGTGTTATTAGATTTGGCAAGTCCTGTCAAACCTCGAGGAGTGACCAAGTCCAATACAATGAGTGGTAGTGCTACCAACCGTAGTCTAGTCTCCGGAGGGGGCACAGGCACAGCGTCCAGTGTTTCCCGTAGGTCAACTATATCATATGAGGCCAAGGCTTCGTCTAATGAAAAAACCAATATCTCTGGTGAACTAACTCCTAGGTAAATTATATCATTTCATTTTTTTTAAACTTGTAAGGTTTGGATTACAAATGGATTATAACAATTTTTTTTTACTTTTAGAAATAATTTTATTGATTATTTAGGTCCTCCTGTGGTGATTACATCAATGTTGATGAGGAATCCATATGTTGGATGTTTCTCATCCATATGAGAGGCGTGTTTAGAGATGTAGAATATCATGGATGTGAACACTATGCTCTTCAGAACTGAACTATTCTGTTTTTTGGAGCATTTTGCTTTTTATCCATAATATCCTACATCTCTGGAGATGCCTCCCACAAGGGAAACCATACGTCACATTAAATCTTCACCACAATGCCTACACTGGTTAGATTATTATTAGTCTTTATCCTTTAAGCTTGACTTCTTTATCAGACACCAAATAGAGCAGAAAAAATTGTAAAGTAAGGTCTTAGGTATAATCAAGTGTGAATACAAATAATTTTATAATCAGGCTAGGTAAGTTCAAATAGTGTATACATCTCGTAATATTTTTGTTATTAAAATTAAATTAAATCAAATGAGATTATGATATAAGAAAATATGAAAATTTCCCATTTTCTACGATGTTGTTTTTTTATAAAAATTGCATATCAGAGTTAAAATGAATTAATGTAGGGTTTCAATCAAACTGTAAAAGATACCAACACTGAAAATTGTTTTGAGTTTAGAATTATGAACTCTACTCTCTGATTCTATTACGTTACATTTAATTGTGGTTAATGATGATTTATTTTTATTGAAAATTGTAGTTATAAGATCTATGAAACCATTTGCTTCTATGTCAGAGAGCTCGTGGCTATTGCTATTTTATTTTTATCTCATTACTGCTGTAGATTTTCCCGCATAGTTCTTGTGATAAATATTCATATAACCTAATGATTTTGGTAGATTAATTTAGATAAATTTTCATAATAGTTTTTACTTAACATAAAAATATAGATAAACATAAGGTTATTTCTTTTTTTAATATTCAATACATACATTTTATTAATATTTTAACATTTTTTGTTAAAATTAGTTATTACCCATCTTTTATTTAATTATTTCTGCTAAAACATTACTCTCCTTCGTTAATATTATTTCTAATACAAATAATGCATTCAAGGTATTTGAGTATATTTATTTTTTTAAAGGTATTTTAAATTTTTTCTTGTACTTATTAAGATTTCCCAGTTTATTGATTGATCTTTTATTTTTAAATGATCTAGTATGATTAATGAAACATTTTTAATAATTCTTCTCCACATTTTTCTCGCTGTTTTTATTGATAGCAAACTGCACTTATGTGGCACATACCTGCACGACTACTATGTGCATGTATGTGGCACATACCTGTTCAACTACTATGTGCATGTATTTTTAAAGGATTTATTTTTTTAATTAACATAAAATACCTTGCTATAATTGTAAAAATTATTATGTAATTTATAAATAAATAAAGTTAAAGTTAAATTATTTTATTTGTTGGTCTCCATAATTTAATGTTACATTATTAGTGCCCAATATCCAATGTAACGTTGAAAGTTAAAGTAAAGTTTAAGTTTTGGTTTTTTATGAAACAAATTTGCATAGTGTATTTTTTCAATTTATAAAAGAAAAATTATAAATATCCTCATATACCTCTCATATGTCATGAAGTAGTTACTTGACTCTTATTCCTTAAATTGAAGCTGCAAAAAAGTAGGTAGTATCGATTTTTTTTCACTCTAAATTCTCAAAATTTCAATCGAGACAAAAGGTGAGCATGGCTTTATTTAAAAACTATTCATAGCTTAACATTGAGGTAATTTTAACAACACATTGCTTAGCTTCTACATCATTGTCCTGTCTGT
Source organism: Microvelia longipes (assembly GCA_018340805.1). NCBI lineage: Eukaryota > Metazoa > Arthropoda > Insecta > Hemiptera > Veliidae > Microvelia > Microvelia longipes. The sequence continues at coordinate 5,609,887 of JACMZG010001863.1, forward strand.
CTTATAATACTATAGACAAGGCCATATATTTCAGAGTGGAGTTTAGTTTATATGAGATTGAGTTAAACTTATTTGTTTGTTTATCACTTATGAAGAAGTCTAACTCAACCCAAATAAACTTGAGTGCCGCTCTTAAATCTAATGACAATGTAGAAGGTCGTTCCGTTGTTCTTTAGCTTAATCAACTTAAAAAAAAGTAAAATTTATTTCCTTATGTTTTCATAGATTAAGTGTTATAATGTCTTTATAAGCTTGAGTCTTTAAACTTTTTGTTGTAAACAAATATGGAAGAATTATTTTTTTTAATTTCTTTTTTTAAACGATTAAATGCTAAAATGAGTAGAAACCTTAAATGTTGCCTTAATTACCTTAAAATTTATTGCAAAGAAACTGAAATTTTTCAATGATTTGATGTTTTTTTTTTTAAATTTTTTAAGTTGGTTATCTAAAGAAAGCATTAGATAATAATAATTAACACATATCTGTTTTTTTACTCCTCACTCATAGCTTCCATTCTATTATTTACCTTTATGTCTATTTTGTTCTCATAATAATCTCATTTATTACTTACATCCATTCATTTATATTTGTTTACTTTATCTTTCATTTTGATTTTTTACTCTATGAATAAAACTTGTCTTTTCGACAATTGTTAATGTTTATTGGGAAAACTGGCTTGCTTTTAACTGGAGCTAATAACGGTACCTAGCATAACAAAACAAATTGAGTGTGATTTTGAGCATAAAAGATTTAAAAAAATGTAATTATATATATATATATATATATATATATATTATATATATATATATATATATATATATATATATATATAATATTCAAACATAAAACCCCTACAAACTTCGAACATAGGAATTCAACAAAACTTATATCATAAAAGTTTTGTGAGTATAAGTTTCTTATTAAAAGAAATTTGTTTTATTGCTATGATTGACACCGATGATGTAACTCAGTTTTGCGATACTTTTGGTAAAGGAGTTGTGTATTTATATAAGATTGCTCAGATGATTTATTAGCAATTGTATAGTTTGAGGAAAAAAAGCAAAAAACACTAACATTAAAAGAACTTGTTGTGACTACAAAATCTTATATTTTATAGCAATTTATATTTTTTAATATGCTTTATTAAGTATCTTTTATTTCTAATATTTTAGAAAAAGGGATATTGACTTCTTTATTTTTGAATTAATTAAACAAAATGAAAGATAATGTACTTAACTGGTGTGCTGTTTTTAATTTGTAATATTAAAAAGTTGGTTTGCTTTTTAACTTTTTTTTAATGAGAGCTTTAATCTTTCTCATCTTTTATCTCATACAATTCTCTTGAAAGACACTGTGTGCTGCACTTGTGTTTTAGGAAAATATCACGATTTGTTTAAGATTATAAGTTGTGAATTGTTTTAATCGATTTATTCAATATTGTTGCAAGAGTAGTGAATAATCTGAGAATATAGTCAGTAGGCATAGTCTGAGAATATACCTTAAATTATGAAGAAAAAACATAGTTTGCCTATTCAGAGGGCTATGTTTTGAGCCCTTCATATGATTGTGCCTGCAAACAATTTTATAAAATCGCACACATTTCAGTTTTCTTGAAATAAAGGGTTTCCTTTGGGTCGTGTGCAAACCATGAAGAGTATATTTTTTAAAGCTGATAATATGGTTTATAAAATACGTATTTAATTATCAAAATTGGATGACTACAACAAAAGTTATGGCTTTTTCAGAAACACCAAATAAATGTTTAATTTATGCAAAGTCAATGTATTTCTCTGAAAAAAAAAATATTATTTTTTTTGCATTTTTTGTCCTTTTAACGAATGTCGTAATTGTAGTTGTAGTTATCCGATTTTGAGGAAAAACACTCATTTTATAGGAAATTTTATCAGCTTTAATGAATGCTGTCTTCATGTTTTGCACACGACCTACAGGGAACCACTTACTGCAAGAAAAGAATATTTTGACCGAGTGCATTCATATGAAGGGCTCCACTCTGGATAGGCTGACTATGCTATTTTTTCATAATTTAAGGTTTATAATATTTTCAGAAAAAAATTGGTTTGAAGTAATACAAAATAAGTCACATCTTTTAGACCTGGCTCTCTTGTACCTATGACATATTTTTTAAGACATATTTTAAGCCTGGCTCTGTACTTGACATACCTCTTGTACTATGACATATTTTTAAGGCCTGGCTCTTGTACTATGACATAATTTTAAGGCCGGCTCTTGTACTATGACATATTTTTAAGGCCTGGCTCTTGTACTATGACATATTTTTTAGGCCTGGCTCTTGTACTATGACATATTTTGTTATACTTAACAGTATATTGAGTTGTTTAATCGTGTGCTTCCTAGTCAATCACTGTGTTTATTGTCAGTTATTCTTTTATTGTAAATTTATGCTGGTAATAAATTCTACATTCACGACTTATGATCTTGCACTAATTGTTGTCTGTACCGTGTGATATCTAGTTTTGTATGTCTGTTGCTATTTATAACAATATGTGTGGGCACATACTATATGTGTTCAAAGAGAATTGTATGCATCAATATATTTGATAATAACCATTTAGCTGAAACAGTTTAACATAAATCATTATGGACTATGTTGTGCTAAACTGTTTGTTTTTATTTAGTTTCTTTATGTGTTTGGGAATATTTTGCTCTTATTGGAAAAAATACCGGGTAATTGTTTTGGTTTCATCGAAAGTTAAGTATTGGTGTTATTTTGTATGGAAACTAGCAGTTCTCTGTGCATGGGAGGCGGAGATACCATAGGTAGGAAGGGACACGTCAAATCTGCTTCTATTTCTACCTCGTCATCGTCTGGCCAACGTACAGCTCAACAAGATAATATTGTACTACTAGACCCCCTACGACAGAGGTACAAATATCAAACATAGTACACAAATCCCCACATCCTTTCTATTTAAACACATTGCACATTGACATGAATTTATAAATGAACTTACATTTAGTCAATCAGCTTTTCAATAAAACGAGTTTACTTTTATTTATAAAACTTTATTTTATTTTAAAATAATATTTTGATTTGACAGTATAAACGAGTATTAAATTTTGATGCTATACATATGACCAATTTAACTTATTTATATATTTATATATTTATTACCATATGACTAATTTGTATATTCAATTTCCTATTAACTTTAAATAAAGATAAAAAATCAATTTAATGATTTTTAAATTAAGCATTTTTTTGCAATTTAATGAAAACGGTTGCTTTTCATGAAAAAAGTTATGTAATATTGTGTCAACTGTTTGTGTTTTGCAAAACTCGGTAGTATCATATGATACTGTTATGTAAGATTGACTAGATAGAACTACAAACTGAATACTGTTGTACACACTGTCTAAGCACATACAATCACTAAAACAGGTTTTGTTTTTTAAAACAATTATCCATTTAAGTACATCCTTATGGTAGTTTTCAATTGTATGTAAAAATCATTGTCCTGACTGATAGAGGTAACTTAATGTAAGAACGTGGTCTCAGTATTAACTTGAAACAAATATTTAAGAATTAAGTTTAATAGACTGTGAGAAATCTTCATTTGGAAAATTAATAATGAAGACGGCAGTCCGAGTTTTGTTAGATTAATTAATTTCATCAGAGCTTTCGCACAAGCGATGCTTGGCATCTTCAGTGAATAATAATTAATATAGTTACACCACGACATATGTAAAACAACAGTTAAAAGCATCAAACCAAAAGTTAATATGAGTTCTCACTTTTTTTAATATTAACTTTTGGTTTGATGCTCTTAACTGTTGTTTTACATATGTGGTGGTGTAACTATGTTACTTATCATTCACTGAGGATGCCAAGCATCGCTTGTGCGAAAGCTCTGATGTAATAAATTAATCTAATCAAACTCGGACTCCTGTCTTCATTATTACTTTTCCTAATGAAAAAATATGCATGATACGTTATTACTTAACATCATTTCTATCGAATATGAAGGAGAAAACTTTTTCTACAGATTAAATTCAGAATTTAATTCAGATTTAATTCAGATTAAATTCAGATTTAATTCAGATTAAATTCAGATTTAATTCAGATTAAATTCAGATTAAATTCAGATTTAATTCAGATTAAATTCAGATTTAATTCAGATTAAATTCAGATTTAATTCAGATTAAATTCAGATTTAATTCAGATTAAATTCAGATTAAGCCCACAAGCAAATATGTATAAGAAAAATTTTTAAAACTGCAATCCTACAGTTGTACATGTTCTTTTTTTTGCTGTATCTATGTCAAGTAATTTTTCAAAGATATTTAAAACATTTTATTATAAAGTATTTGGTGTTAAATGTTTTATAAAATAAACCTGTTTCATTCTCTCCACTTTCTATCAAACTTTTTTGTTGCCTCTGTTCCTCAATGCATTTTTCTTTTAAATGCTGATTCTTGGCTTTCATTTATTACTATGTTCATTTTATTTTCATTTATTTCAAATTGTTTTTTTCAATTTCTTGATTTTAATGTAGTTTTTGAGCTTTTATGTCATTTTTTTAATTTCTTTTTTTTTTCATCTCTCTTTTATAAATACCACACTTCTATAAGAAATAGTTATATACAATTTTGTTTAAAATAGGTAATAACAGGCTGCTTAGTATTAAAAGAAATAATAAGATCTTTATTTTTAACATAATTTATCTTGTTTATTATTTTAAATGTTTGTCAGTCTATAAATACTCTCGAGCATATTTTAAATTAAGTGCTGTACTTTAGGCTTTATCGTTTCTGATTTTTTTAAATGTATTTTAAAACGGTAAGGTATCTTAATTAATTATTTACACAGAGTTATAAGTAAATAGAGATGGCAGTATCTATGTATGTCTGTTAGTTACTCAGAGGAGCACTAATGTGATCAGTTTTACCTTTTTGCAAAGCCAGGCAAGTATAGAGGAAGAGGGGTGGGGGAGAGATGCACCAAGTGCTTGAGGAAGTTTTAACACAGTCATAAGGGAATTAGTCGAGTCCTTTATCTCCTTGGTATAGTATTAATAAGTAAATATAAACCAAGTAGGGAAACTCCTATACTAACCTGTGTAAAAATTAAGACAAGATAACTGGCTGAAAAAATAAAAAATTGCTAAAACTGGAATAACTGCGAATGAGCATTTTAGAATTTAGGTTTTTTATTTAATTTTATTGGCATAACTGGTAACATTAGGTGAGTTTAAATATTTATTGTGATTGCATACTTTAATATGTACATGCTAATTTAATGATTTTGTTTTAAATTCTGTGAAATAATTGTTACTAATTTAGTAAAGGTAAAATCACATGTTTTTTTTTTATTAAGATTTTGAAGAACATACAAAATACAGTGTAATGCCTTAAATAAAACTTAAAATAACGATTCCTTTAATTATATTCAAAAATTTTAGGTTAAAGCAGTAAAATTACTAAGAAAAAAAGTTTTTTTAGTCGCTCATTTAAGGTAATTTAAACAAACCTTGTATTTAAACATCTATCGGATATGACAAAACATTTCCTTACACATATTATTATTATTAACATTTTATACTAAAATGTACATAGAAATGAATTAAAAAACAAAAATTTGGTGTACTGTAAGTAGTTTGTTTACTTTCATGAGGGTAAAATAAGATGGCTGCGCCCAATGGAAAATTTAAGCCAACTCCTTGGTGGACAAAATATAAACTACATTCCAGGTCTGACAGATATCGCGTTTCTTTCTTTACTTGGTTTATATGTTACTTTACTCCTTCAGAAATCGTGTTTGTTTCCTTACTTGGTTTATATATTACTTTACTCCTTCAGAAATTGCGTTTGTTTCCCTACTTTGTTTATATGTTACTTTACTCCTTCAGAAATCGTGTTTGTTTCCCTACTTGGTTATATATATATTTACTCCTTCGAAATCGCGTTTTGTTTCCATACTTGTTTATTATTTACTTTACTCTTCAGAAATCGCGTTGTTTCCATACTTGGTTTATATATTACTTTACTCTCAGAAATCGTGTTTGTTTCCCTACTTGCTCCTTCAGAAATCGTTTGGGTTTCTTTACTCCTTCGTGTTTGTTTCCTACTTGGTTTATATCTACTTTACCCTTCAGAAATCGCGTTTGTTTCCCTACTTGGTTTATATATTACTTTACTCCTTCAGAAATCGTGTTTGTTTCCCTACTTGGTTTATATATTACTTTACTCCTTGGTAAGACTTTTAGATTTCCTCTTCCACTACACCTTCTGAGGAAAGACAATGGAGGGACAAACCTCTAAGTACCTTCACTATAAAGAGAGATGAGGGTTACACTCCACACACACACACACACATACACGTAATTGGCAATGATGTAATAAGAACTAATAGCTATGGAGAGAACTGTTGAGTCCTCTAATGGTTTAGTATCGCCTGATATTACCCTTACTTGTTCTGCTGCACTGCCATCTCTAGATACTATATCTTTGTGACTACTAATTGGTGTTTGTGTGACTTTTGATGGTGGTAGATATTGGCATGCCGATATAACTTGTAAAGGTTTAAATGTATTTGCAGGTATGAGATTTGGAGATATGAGTTGGTTTTCAACTTTTTACCTTATAAGCAATTATTGCTTTTTTTTTAAAAAAATAAACTTTAAACAGCAGTTTAAAGGATAACAGAGAAAGTCCCTCCACTAATTAATCTCATGACATAGCTAGCTTTCAATCTTAACAGAGCATCATCCTTGTAAACCATCATCATCAACTAAGTAAACAAAAAATAAATAAAGAAAGTAGAAAAAAATAAAAATAATATATTTATTTTATTTGTAATTCTATTTTATTCCTGCTTTATTTTATTTATGTTTTTTTTTAAATTAATTTATTTTTGGTTTACTTTGTTGGTTAGGCACTGATGATGATATTTTAATATTGAAAGCTGTCTATGTCAATATGAATTAATTATCATTGGAGAAACTTTTTCTTTATTATGCTCCGCAGTCTATTTACTAATGACAACAGTTGATTTCCTATTGAGTCATTATTTGATTACAAAAGATTTTCATGTTACTTTGTACATGTTAAGATGCATGGTTAATGTTTACAATAACTATAGTCTAATTTGGTATAACTATTTTTTCAAGTAGTTTGGGGGGTTTTGAGTGAGGCTATCCTTCTACACCTGAATGTTTGGAGGGATATACCAGGTTTATATATACCTGGATACAGCCTTCTTTCCCAACTTGTTAACTTCCATTCAGTTAATAGAAGACTGAAACCAAAAATGGTCTGAGGAAGGTTTGGCCTAATAGGGCCCAAACCTACATATAATGGGCCAGCGATGGGGGGGGTTATAATGCTTCTAGGGGTTCTACTTTTAACTTAAGTAGTATTTAATGATTATAGCAATGCTTATTTATTTTATTTATACTTTAATTTTCATATTAATAAAATTAAATTATTTTATTTAAATAAATTAAAATAAACTGAAGTTCATTTATTTAAATTAAAGTTTTTTTAACTAAACTATTTATGTTTAATCTTGAGGCCCTAGTCTTTGGGTTGGGATTTTAAAAGGCCCAAGTATAAAGAATGGGGGCCCTAAAAGACCTAAATTTACAAATTTAGAATATTTTTATGTACTTATAAAAATATTCTAAATTTATATTCTAAAAATATAAAAAAGTCTCTGGGAGCTTTTTAGGCCCTACCTGAGAGTATTGTCCCCTTTGACTCTTGTTGTTATGAATTATTCAAATATTAAATATGTTTAATCTTTTTTAATTTGTATTAGGATGAATCAGCTATTCAAGACAAATGCATTAAAATTATTAATACTGAAGTTCATTTGTTTAATTAAAAAAAACTAAAGTTTTTAATTTGCCTTTGATAAAAAAGGATTTTTTTTAAAAAGAAAGGAAACTGATATATTTCTGATAAGACAAGTGGAAAGAATGAGATTAACTGTTAAAAATTGTTTCATATGCTCTACAAGACCAGATATATTGAGGTATATCAACGTTACCTCTAATTTATTTAGTCTGTATTACATAAAAAACTGAGAATGTTATCAGGGATGTGAACCCTAGTTTTTTGTGGTGTCAAAGGTCAGTATGAACCCTGATGCTTCAACAACCTTGACCGTGTTGGTGGTTACTTTTTTGTAATTGGATGGAAAAATGAGATTGTCAATTTATTTAATATGTGATATAATATTAAATGGTTAGAGACCTCAGTATTAAAAGTATATGTATTCAGGTGGCATTGATCTAAAGAAGAAAAAAATAATTTACCTAGCTTTCAACTATAATTTTAGCCTGATTGAGGTACATAATTATTTATCATCACACAAACATTACTACTAGAGACACCCTGGTCTTTAGTAATTTCCTGGTCCTAGTAATAATAATAATAATAATGCCCGTTTAGAGCCTTGCGGCTCATCAGGGATAACCCCTGCGGGAACCACCTCGGGTGGTATTAGCAACCGTTACGCTCAAAGTGTATTCTAAAGTTGGCGATAATTTATCTAAACAATAATCTTTTATAAACTGAGAGCATAACCTAGGATGCGAACCCCAGACCTCCATGGGTGTCAAAGGTCAGTGTAAAGACTAACGACCTCGGCCACGGAGGCGGCCCCTGGTCCTAGTAATTTAACCAATTCATTAATTGGTTGAATTAAATGAAATTAAATTAAAAAATTGTTACAAAAAATAACCTGAACACATTTGATTGTTAATGCAATCAAATAAACAGTACAAAATTTAATAATACTTAAAGGAATTTCATTGTTAACACATTAGCAATTTGTGAAAAGCTGTCAGCATTTGTTTGAGCGTAACTCTTAACACAGTCTTGGAGTGGGGCTTCAATGTGATTACACAGAGTCCCAAAATGATGTTTCAAGTCCCTTCTAGTAATATATCTCTTTGTTTATAAGCCACAATTAATTTAATACTTTAATAATAAGTACTGGCAATGAATATTTGATTTATTTCACTTGAAAATTTGATTGCTTTGACTAAATTACTCGAAGGGTTTAACACATTTGATGACCCTACCTTAAGGAGAGCAAAGGTCCTTTTTCAATTCTATTTCATTTTCAAGGTTTGAAAAGTATTTTGCTGTTATTTTATTTATTTAACTCATGCCTAAGTTTAAACAAATTTAGAGAAAGCTCAAATACAATATTAATACCAGTTATTAATTTTGGACTTATTTAGGTATTTTTTTCCAAAGAGAATTTTGTATCATTTCCTCTTTTAAGTTATGAAAAATTTAATTTACTATTTGTTTGGTGCAGTTTGTTGTTGCTTGATTGTACAGTATTGTTAATTGTTTGTCCATAATAATGAAATATTTTGTAAAGTATTTATCTTGAACATTCAATTGATGTTATTATTTTTATTTATTTTAATTTTTCTATAATTTTAATTAATAATTTTTATTTATTTATTTTTTTTATAAGTTTAATAATTATAATTTTTTGATTGGTTACAGTGGTGGAAGTGTTATGAGAACTGGTTGTAATGTTATTCCTGGTAACGCTGCTCAGAGGACATCCGTTCTTCAGCCGTTCCCAAGAAACGTTCCGTCCCGTTCTACATTCCACGGAACAGCTAGACAAAGAGTTTATACAGGAACTACCCCGTCGCCAACATCTGGTAATGCATCTGCGATCCCTTCAGCGCACGATCCCAACTCTAGGTCTTCGAGTTTCTTTTCTAAACTTTCATCAAAATTCAGTAAACGGTTAGTTAATTTTAATTTTTGAAGTTAATACTTTTCGTATTAAGTATTTTATATTATTTTAGGAGTGTGTAAATTTTACCAATTTTAAACAGAAGGTGGAATTAGTTATTTATTTTTTGAAAAATAAGAACTTAGTGCTTTTTAACGAAATTAATTTAAAAATCATCAATTATTATTTTTAATAGAATTAGCACAAAGAAGGCCTTATTGCAATAAAGTTTTAGTTTAATGTAACATTTTGGCAAGTTTTTCAAAATATCATGTTTTGCTTTAAAATGGTAAAATTTACTTCTTTTTCTAATATGCTCATTATTTTACTTACTCTTTGTGTATTGATTAATAATTATTAATAACTATTATTATTATTAATTAATTATAAAATGTATAGATTATTTGAATTTCTGATCTACTATAAATTATATTTGGCTGAGATAGAAACCCTACCAGTCAGTAGTCTTGTGGCATTTGTTGGCTTTTCATTAGAACAATTTGACAATACTTGTAGAACAATACTCTGATGGTTATTTGTTCTGGTGATAGTCACTACTCACTATATTATATACTATATTACACTATAAATATCTTGATTTAGCAACATTTTTCAACTTCTTTGTTGAAAAAATAAACTTTCAAATTTATCAACTTTTAAGTTGTCCTTATCTAAAATTGAATTAACTATCAAATTGTGTCACTATTTTTATTTTAACCAACCCACTTAATTATTACATAATGAAAATTTAATTTAAATGGTTTGCCTTTTTTTACTTTTAGGTGGTATTTTGTTATATTTATACTTAACGTAATGTAATTAGTATCAACCTACCTTATGATTTTAGAAATCACTTGTGCATTAGATGATGCATTAATTGATTATTAGATGGTATATTAAAGGATTAATTTTAAGACGATGCATTAGGTGATTACACGATAATACATTAAATGCATCAATTCTCTAGAGTTTTCATTTTATAGATAATTTCATTATTTTAATGAAGTTCTTAAATTTAATCTGAATAAATATGAGCACATTAGATTTGGTATTGATTTATATTTGTTTTGTTAATATGTTGATTGGTTTTGTTGTATTAACACTTTACACTCTGTTCAACTGCTACTAACCACTATTTAAAGGCTTTATTAATACATCATTCATTATTTCATTTCTTTCTCTATTAATTGTTTATTTTTATTATTTTTTATTTTGTTGTATTTGACGTTTATTTATGTACATACTACTTTATGCAAGTCAACTAAAGAGTACTTGTTTATAAAACAAATAGATTCTAATAGTCCATTTTTGAGCTTCAACATAAAGTTGAACATTGATCTATGATAGGATTGATGGTTATTGTGAGAAATTATTTTGTTGTGATGTCACTATTGTGCAAAACATCACTTAAGGTTCCCCAGAATATATTAAAAATATATTATAAAATAAGCTTATTTTGTCTTATTACTTTTGCTGGTCTTTTACCATAGATATATAGGAAAATAATGTGTTAGTTCTAAAAATCCAAAATACCAGATAATAATACCAAAGTTGTTATGTTCTTGAGATAGGTTTAATTTTTTAACCTAATGCTTTACCTTGATGCTGAAAAATTATTGTGGTTAAATTTGAGTTTTAAAATGAAATTCTATAAATTAAAAAGTTCATTTAAAGACAAAATATTTTTAAATGATTTAAAATCAAGAACAGGTTCTGTTAAATTTACACTACTAGTTTATAAATGTTTTTATATGTATAATCATTTTGGTATTATATTATTTATTTTTATCTATTTAAATCTATGACTTCCTTAAAGTCTTTATTTATTTATTTATTTATTTATAACTTAAATCTATGATTTCCTTATAATTTAAATCTAATATTGATAAAATATGCTCTATTAAAATTTTCTCTGAGTGATATTCTTTTTTATTTTTCTATTATTTTGTTGTATATAATTATTATTATCAATTATATTATTTGTAAACTTCATTCTCCTGCATGCTGTGTTATTAACTCATGAGTAGAATTTCAGCTACGTAGCAGAATTCAATTGGTTAATGCATGAAACATGTTTACGAGCTTAAATTTGTACATTTTTAATTTGATTTTATTTAACCTTATGAATGTTCCAATATCTGGGTGCACAATGTAATTTTTTGTTTTATCCCCCCACCATATTTTCAGTGTACAAAAGTTTGTTTGGTTTTGTTGTATTTACTTGTTTTGTTCTTTCCTATATGAGAAGTTCCATTTGTGAAAGCTTATACATTTTACATTTTTTTAATCCCCTTTTTTTCTTTGTAAATATCATTATTGTTTTTATTATATTTATTTTTTTTATGCATCTTTATATTGCTTAGGGAATATGCATTATGCCCAAAGTGTGTTTAAACTTATGCGTTAGTACATAAATGTGTTTATTTTATCATTGAAAATAGTCCATTTAAGAAACTTATTTGGTAAAAAGTTATATGTATTATAATTATACTGATTGTATAAAATATTTCTTATAGTTACATTTCCGTTGTGTGTACTTCAATTTAGGGGGTTTGAAGAATCAAAATTAAATAATTTCTAAGCAAGGGATTAATATTAAATTAATTGTTAATTTGTATAAATTATAAACCTCCAATGATGTTAGTGAGCCACAACTAAAGGTGATTTTAATCATCTCATATAAATCTTTTTTATTTGATGACCTAAGAGATAGAAAGGTGCAAATTATTCAGAGCTAAAAATCTTATATTTTGTTACATTATTAATGCTCTGCTTTTAATTAGTGATATTTATTCTTCCTCATTATCTTATGAGTGATTAGATTTACACAATAAATGAGCTCTGTTGACAATACCTGACGTAACTCTAGTTAATCTTTGTCACAAGTGTTAGAAAATGACTTTAGCAATTTTATCTAAATTGTTTTATTTAGGGTTGGCTTGAAAATTTTGGTTAAAAAGACTTAAATAGTTACTGACTTAAACTGAAAACTATACATACTTAGACAAAATACTCTTTACTAATTTTTTATATCTCATTATCTATAATTAACTAAACATGAGTTAGAATTAATGTTTAAACTTTTGTTAAAATGTTTTGACATTAACATCTCTTTGTATTTAATGACATCATATGCCAATGCCTTTCTTTTAATGTGAAGGAAATGTACTGAACCATTTTAAAAAAATTTGATTCGAACCTTTTTGCAAAATATATTTGAGTTGTCCGATTCTAACTATGATTAGGTAACAAAAACTATTTGATGTTAGTTTGGATCACCTATTTAGTATCCCTTTCTATTAACTGTCTAAACTCCTGTTAAATTAAACGATTGTTGGGTGGCTCAGTTAGGCATGTAGGGGAGGAATCTTGAATGATTTGTATATTAAAATGTCGATTC
>JACMZG010001863.1:5629917-5839735 GCA_018340805.1 Microvelia longipes
AATATATGTTTCATGCCTTGTGGTATGAAGAGCAGGAAAGTTTAGTCTTGTATTGGGTGGGGCTCATGTCACGGCTCTACTGTGCAGTGGGGCAGCACGTGTCACAGCTCTACTGTGCAGTGGCACACGTGTCACAGCTCTACTGTGCAGTGGCACACGTGCCACAGCTCTACTGTGCAGTGGCACACGTGTCACAGCTCTACTGTGAATTCACACAGAGTGCCTTTGCTTGGAATCATAAAGTAGAGCCCTATCTTCCATCTTAGGGAGTTAACAAAAAGGGCCCAACAATGTTGCCTACTTGCTAGGTGAGCTATCACCTCTCCCTAAGACTGTGTTTTAGTTGCCTAGAGTTTAACTTATGTTTGAATGGAATCTTAAAAATTATAATATAATGCGTAACAACTGAGTGCTAGTGTAATAATTTAACAATAGTAACAATTATAAAGTGTAAATAAAAATGCACATGTGGCATTATTAAAAAATATTGTGTATGTGCTATGGTATATCTAGTAGTTTATGAGGCATGGACTGCAGGAGATCTCTGATTGGATTGAGGGAGATCTTTGGGCTCTGGTTGGTTCCCACCGATTATTCAAGGCGGGAACCATAGAAAGGTGTTGGTAACCCTGAAATATGATGCCGGGTGTCAACAATTACTCAATATACTATGATTATTTTTGATCAAATATAAAAACATTTGATTGGTGTTTTTATAGGTGTTAGATGCTAATAACTGTGACTATGAACAGAGAGAAAGGTTCTTATTACTCTGTGTTCACGGGGACCCCAACACGGACTCACTGGTTCAGTGGGAAATAGAAGTTTGTAAACTCCCGCGCCTCTCACTCAACGGTGTACGCTTCAAACGTATATCAGGAACATCCATAGGTTTCAAGAATATTGCTTCCAAGATAGCCAACGAGCTCAAACTGTGACTGGCACTTGCCGACGCCGTTGACAATTCATTATGATGGACGCTGAGGGAGATCGCACGCCTATGAACATGTGATACGAAACTAGTTAGTTTGGTATGTCTGTATTCCTCCACACCGCGGGTCGACTCTCGACCAGTTTCAATTCACCAGTGCCCAACTGACGTGCCAACGGCTCAAAACTCAAAATCAACATCATGTAATTTTATTTTTTATCTCCTTACACTCCTATTATTTTCGAAGAAATCCTTTTTGAATCCTTTACCCCCCTCCTCCCTTATATTTTTGTACCTAAAATATAATATATTCATAAAATGAAAAATTACAAAAAAACAAAACAAAAAATAATAATAATAAAAGACTATTTATATATTTCTCAAAAGAACTACAGTGACTGCATCACTTTCTCTCTTGTTATTTAGAGAATGTTCAAGTGTTGTGTATATTTATATATATAAATTAATTAATCAATTTAATATAATTATAATTATATATATAGATATTTATATCAATTTAATGTGAAGTGTACAAAAGAAGAGATAATACAAATAACATAAAATAAACCAAAATGGAGACAGTTAAGTGTAATATTATTATTATTTATGTATTTTTTTAATTATTTTTACTTTTTCCATTTTTGGATGTCATAGGAGAATAAAAATAAAGTAAAATAAAATTGGCTGCATTTGCCAGAATTTTTGTATATAATTTTAATATAAAAATAACACAAATAAAAAACAATTTCCTGAATGGTCCTGATAAAAGGGGGGGATAATTTATATATTGTTAGATAATAAATAAATGCAATGTAATAATATTGTGAATGTAAAATGATTATTATTAAATGAATAATGTTTTATTATTACTATAAAGTTTTTTGTTTTAACTTGTTCAAATTTCTCAAATGTTGGAGACAATTCTTTAATATACTCATAGAAAAAGTTTAGATACTGTCGACTACATCTATTTTATTTTTATGTATATTTACATGTATGGGATTTACTTGATAAATAACAATTAGCATTAAGTTACTAACTGTTGTTTCCATAGTGTTTTGTGTTTTTTTTTAAATGTTTAATAGGTCGAATGCCCCTTACTAAAGCTACTATGTTTTTTTTAATCTGATGAGAAAAAAGTGAAATATAAAAAAATCAATTGGGTGCACTCTGCGCCTGATTGTACTGAGTCACCCCGCACCTAAGTACTTTAGTCTTGCTTAGCTAGTCCTCAAATTGGCTTGTCACTCATATCTCAAGGGGTTTCTTGACTCCAGTCTGGCCACGCATTCCAGTCTGCCACGCATTATCTCAGAAAGTAAATGCTTTCCAATGTGTAGATAATATTATTTCAGTCTTCAAGAAAAAGAAATCAGCTAGTGTTTAAAAAATACTTGGAACACTGGAATACTGTGGTCATACTTGGAAATCTTGTTTTTATAAATTTAAATTCTTCAAAAGATTAATAGCAATATATTTTATTGTTACAATATATTTTTAATAATTTTATTTTTTGTGGTATAATATTTTTAAGTATAACTTTTAAACTGAAAGTTGAATGCCCATCCAATTTTTTCTACTACTTCTTCAGGGTGTACATGTTTTTGTAAGCAATATGTCATACTAGAGGGTTATACTTTATCAAAGTTTATAATTATATATACAATGGTCAAGATTGTGACCAATAACAAAATAATATTTGATAGGTTTAAGTGTCCCTCAGTACATTGTAAATTACAAATCAGTCAGTCAGATTTTTGGCCATTTATGAATTTTTGTTGGTTTCTAGGTAATAAAGTTCATCTAGACTTGTTTAACTAGACTTAACTAAGTTCATTTTGACATTGCCATTGATGTTTAATTTTAGTGCCACGTTTCAACTTTTTTGCATGCACACAGTGGGGAACATGCATGGCTCATACAATTTAACATCTTGAAAATGCCTAAAACAGACCATTTTTACAACCTTAATACTTTTTCTGTATACCTACGATAGTAGGTGAGGAAAATTAAACATTAGTTTTGTGGATTAAAATTAAATTAAAAATTAGTTTCAGGGAATAAAAAAATAGCTCTTAAATGAATATTTATGTACTCATTGTATTAGGTATGTTTACAAAATAAGCACACAAAAACAATCCATTTGTTGTACGTCTTTTAAAGCTACTTTTTGGAATAATTATCCTTTTGGAGATAATTTCACAAATTAGATGTAAAAGGGATCTAATTAAAGTTTTTTTTTATTCTCCAAAAATAAAATGTGTTAAAATAATAAGAAACAAATGCCTAACTTTGAATGCGAATAGGTTTCTTTTATGTCTAGTCTCTAAAGTTTTCCCAAATCAATCAAATGCTAATCACTGAATCATTTGAGCATGTTTAGTCTTTTCAAAAATGTCTATTCTGCAACGTTATCGCAAGGTGTTTTAAAACGTCCCATAATATTAAATAGGTTAGAATTTATGCTGTCACCTCACGCATTGCTAACCGAGTATTGCGAATCCACTTTCATTAGAAAGAAACAGATTAGGTATCTAAATATGGCTATGTATGTCATCGAAGAATGAACTGCAAACTAAACAAAGGTCTACCCAATTTTTTTTAATTAAATAATTTTTTAAATCAGTTGTTTTGATCTTTTTTGATTTTTTTAAATCTTTTTCAGATATTTTTAATGAGATTTAAAAACCATAATTGTTTGTCTTAAAGTTTTACTCTTTCATATTTTTCCCTCTACATCACCATTAAGCATTTACAAAATTCCCTGTGCAAGTCATATGTGTTAATATATCCCATTAGGCGAATTTCCAAAGGAAATTCGCTAATAATATACATTAATTTCCATTCTTCATGTTTTACTTATTAAAAAATTGTTCTCCAACCTAACTTTGTCATTTTATCGCACTTCAAAAATTTATTTTTAAAGGGCCTAAATATGAATCTAATATATTACCTCCCCCCCTCAAAACCTGAAACGATTAGTTTTTCAAATAAATCTGTTTTTCAAATTTATTTCTTTTATTTATACCTCATCATGATTGTATTTGTATAAAATGAGATTCTATATACTATTATAGTATATAGCATGCACAAATATCAAGGAGGTTATTGGTTTACTATCAGAAGGTTTAACGTTTTTAACTATCTTACAAAAAATTTAATTGCCATGATATTGATCTTGCTGTAATTTAGGCCCTTTACAATCAGTAAAAATTGTTCCTGAGAGTCTGCATCCATAATGATCTATCAGAGTCTGTGGTTGTAAATTTTCTCAGTATTTATAGGTAACTTTATTTTAATATTTTTTACTATAATTAAATAAATTATTAAACTAAAAAATGCATTTTATAGGTTCTATTATTCAAGTATAAATAAATTTACTATAAAACAATTAGAAAGTATAACAAATGTTTTCATATTTCAATCGCTACAAATTCAGGGTCAAATTCATTAATTAAAACAGATTTAATTTAAATAGTTATCCCTTTATTATGGAGACGTATGAGTATGAATCTTGAAATTATTTTTGAAGCACACTTCTATTTTTTAAATTATTTTGCTTTCATTTGTTAAATTTACACAAAGGGTCCAAATTTTGGGTCTAAATGTAAAAAAAAATAAAAAGATAAAGAAGTTTTAAAATTAAAAAAAAACATTCAGGATAAATATTTATAATGATGGTAGGATCTACTGAAATAAATAAAGTGTGATCGGAATTATTCATTGTACTTACTTAAAATTAATGAATAAATAAAAAATATTAGTGATCATTGTGTACCGTACCCAATAATAAGTAAATTAACCTTTTTTTTCATCCCATATTAATTTTTATTTATTTTTGTTTTTCCTTTCCTGTTACATTATTTTTTCTTGAAATTTTTAAAGTGAATATTTTCTTTATTCTTTAAATTTATTTATGTTCATTGTTGTTAATTATAAATTGTGATGTTAATTTTTTTTTTGTAAAATAAACCATTTTTTGTAGTCTAATAATAAATATAGTTTTTAAAGATTAAGAGCATTCATTAATACTCACATTAATATGTTACTGAAAGTAAAGAGATTTTAAAGTAATGAGTTTATTTACTGATGCTCTTGAGTTTTTGCTCTTAAGACTAGTGGTAGTAGCACTTAACCCACATTTCAGAAAGCATAAATTACTTATTTAAATGTTCGATGTGTTTAATTCCTGGCAGGAAATTTATCAAGCATTCAATAATGATTTTTAAAGAGCCAGGGCAACTAAAGATACTTGGAATGATTTATTATCCTAATATAATACTTGCTCTTCTATTTAATGTTTTTTAAACATAGTAGGATTTCAGTTTTGTGGACATCTATACTATTGAAGAAGGTATTTGCATTCTGAAGGTGTTACAAATTCTTAGTGTTAAACTAACACAATGCTCTACAAGTTAAATCCAATTCATTTTCTTCCTTTTAAGAAAATTTCATCGGTTTATATAACACATTTTTTTTAAAAAATATCACTTTAAAAATTTCAAAAATTAAAAGAAGTGATTAAAAAAGTAAATTAAATAAAAAACTTGTATATTGAAAATATAGGAAATTTACAAAAACAAATGAATCAAGAGAATTGTTTCCTTTTATTAAATTTATTTTTTTCTTTTAAACTGTTTCTTTTTAGCCTTTCAGTTTACCTTGAATCTTTTCGAGTTTTAAACAAAACAAGTTATTTAGGGAATAATGAATGCAATTATTTCCCTGAGTGAGGGAAGCAATGTATTTAACTCCTGAGGCAAAGGCAAGGTAATTATGTGTTCATCTCTCAAGGTGCATACAAGATTTTATCTTGTATGCACAATATAGACAAATGTATTTTTTAATTTCTGGGGTGCTGTCCCTAAAAAACTTATTTTTTTCCTCCAAACTTCTTTTTGACCTAATAGTGATTTTGAAAAAAAAATCAATTTTTTTGGTCAGGCTACCTTACACACAAACACATCTATACACACACACACACACACACACACACATATATATATATATATATATATATAAATATATAATATATATATATATATATATATATATATATATATATATATATATATATATATTGTTATGTATACACTTTTTTGGACATATATTTGTTGTATACAGAAGCTACTGAAGTGACTGAATCCACCATACTTCCCCTCATCTTCCATCATTTGGACAACTTCATAAAACAAATTCACTAAAAAAATATTGTTCCTAACAACTTCTGTTGATTTAAAACAGAGTGTTTTAAATAGGCCCCTCTTATACAATTAGGGATGCCACTCAAACAAAATTTGGATATACAGCTTGTCTTATCTAATTTGGAGGCTCGTTCGTACCCCAATTATAAAAATACTTTTCCTCTAAAACTAGTTATTTAAACTTCACAATGTATACCATATGGAGGTATAGGTAATTTATACAACTACACACACACACACACACAACACACACATATATATATATTATATATATATATATATATTATATATATATATATAATATATATAATCTGATATTGTTTGAAAATCTTGCTTCAGTTTTTCAGGGGAGATAATAAATACAATTGTAAGCCGGAAAAAAATACAAAAAACTGTTTTGAAGCATTTTCTGTTTATTTTATTTTTTTTTTATTATTTAATTACATACTTTTTAATCTGGGTCTTGCATACTTTGCTCCTTTGAAAAAAGGATTACACCATGGTATGCAAGCGGGGAGTTGTGTAGTCTTGCATGGTGTCATTGTTGAGTCTGGACACCACCCTGGCCTATTTGTACACACATCTGTAAATTTCCTCACCCATAGAAGCGTAGAGCAGGTTTTTGCTACAGCTGCTGATAAAATGTTTGAAGTTGAGCTGCTTACTGATCTTTTTTTCTTTTGACGCCTGTCACATGCATATTTAATTTCTTTGTCGAATTGTTGGCTCTCTATCGGAGAACTTTCTACCATCATAGGGAGTGGATTATCACCGTTGAAACCTTCTTCAGACAATGAAACTAATTCTGCGTCAGCATTGACAGCATTGTTGCTGTTTCCTGGAAATGTCTGGGATGAATCTAAGGATCTATCATCTGCTTGAAGTTTTTGGATTATTTGTCCAATTACTTTTAGTAATTCATCATTATTTATACTTGATTCTGGAGTATTGATAACGAAGGTGTGGGGACCATAGCTGCACATTACCTTACCCGGCAATTGAGTGCACTGAGCAAATTTATTACTACTGGACAAACTCCTGTACACCCTTGGTTTGTAGTTATCTTCAATCTGTAAAAATAATAATTTCTCAACAAGGTAGTGAAGAAAGTCTTCTTTACTCAGGGTAAAGTTTTTCTACACGAGAAAAACAGATCCTAAGGAGGCCACCAGGCCAAGGAATTTAAATTATTAGCTGAGGCTTGCCGCGAGAGTTAACTACAATTTTGACTACATAAGCAAAGCAGAAGTGCCGAAATAAACTGAGAGTTTAAATCTTCCCCCCTTGTTCTATATTAAATTTTAACTACAACTAATGTTTAACCCGTTCTACAAGAAAAGATGTTTATAAACCAAGGAAGGTTTAATTGAAATTAAGTATAAAAGAGTAAATGATATGGGTATTTTGTTGAGAAATATAAAATAATTGTTGCGACAAAAATGACTATTAGTTTTGATATAAATGTAGAATCAGGATAGTGGAGTGGGGGAATGAGATCAGGATAGTGGAGTGGGGGGAATGAGTGAGTCCCAAGGATCTGTCCTGCGCCCCACCCTTACTTTCTTGTCCCGCTCCCCACACCTACTGTCCTGTCCCGCGCCCCACACCAACTGTACCGTGCCCCCACCCCTACTTTCTTGTCCCACGCCCCACACCAACTGTACCGTGCCTCCACCCCTACTTTCCTGTCCCGCGCCCCCACTCCTACTGTATAAATTTCTACATCACTTTAATAGATACGTTCATTTCTTTTGATAACCAGAAAAATTGAGTAACGAATAGTATTGCTACGTCTCAAATCATAAACCGGAAAAGTAAGCAGGAAATAGATTTCAATGGAAACTCGTCCTGCATACGGAGCTCTGCGCCAGAATATTAATAAATCTTACTTTTAGTAGCGAAGGGAGCCTCATTTTTCAACTGCACTATTTATCATGATCGCTATTGATATATTGACCATAATCTTGCGAGCCAAGATTTTTTTTTTAAATCTGTTTTGGGGATTGACCAATCAGAGAAGCCGCTGCCAACCTCTCACATAAAAAGATAAAAAAAACTCTACCACAATAACCGCTGTGGGTAAAAAACCTTCTTCCCGGAAATCGTTTACTTTGTTTGTGGTTCTTCTTTTGATTACATCGTTTTGAAAACTACTTTTAAATCAATCTTAAAATTATATTTTAAAATAAAACCACACAAAAGAAATGTAAAAAAATACGGGTAAAATATCCTGATGAGTTTACACAGTTTGTTTCCTGCTCCCTTCTTGCTGATATTACTAGTAAACCAGTCAGCAAAGCGACTGATTTAACTTTTTGAAAATACGTAAACAATCAATTTCCCCCCTTTTGCGGAAACGTAAGATAATTTTGTTTTTATTATTTTGTGTTTAGGCCGCATCTATTGTTTTATTTGATCTATTATATTAGTACGTCTATGAGTAAGGTGAGCTACTTGTAGGGCTTGTGAAACCTACGCACTTGTCGTTGTACTGTTGGACATCACCCGCTCTCGCAAATTTATTATTAGTTTTCCCAAGTAGATTTAATTTTGAGTTTCGCTTATTATGAGTTAAATGTGCCGTAAGCAAAATCATCCGTTTGAATTCATCTTCATTGCTTCCTCATCAAACCAGGTTTCTTTTTATAATAATTTACTTATACAGGCTTAAAACAAATATAATTTTACATCCTACGCAGAACACCTTCACTTAGCCGCCTCACTTAAGTAATATATAAACCAAGTAGGGAAACTCATATACTAACCTGTGTAATAAAATTCAGACATGCGTGATCAGCCATATATACTAGAGGGGGCATAGCCTATCTCAGCCAATTGAGAGGCCTGAAACATCGTTTTGGACTCTCAGGGGCTCTGTGTAACCTATTGAAACCTCCTCCAAGAGTGAGATAAAATTTAATATATCCATTGATTTCGGCTTTCCGCACATTGTGTTTTGATTTGTATTATATTCAGATAAAGTGTCGAGGTTATGAAGTGTCGATACAAACGAATATTGAAACCCAAGGATCTTGAATAAAGGGGATGACGCATTAAGGAACTTTTCTGACCCCATGGACGTTGTATGAGATAGAGAATTAGGAGCAAACTTACCCCTTCCCTTGATTATAATAAAAAAAGCGCCAACGCAGGTTATGTTGCAAGGTTCTCGAGTTTGCTTCTCAACTTTCTTCGGTACTTCTCGTGATTGTTACATTTGTGGTGCTTTTTAAGTCATTTGTGCTTATATAATTTTAAATTTTGGAATATACTTTGCCTCTTCAGTGAGTGATAATTTAAGCGTGTTTTGTTATAACCTTCTCAAGCAATAAACAATGGAAACCATTGTGACGTAAGTTTGCCTCTAAATTTTAAGACCTGCGCTGTTATAAGGATCATAAGCAGAATTGTAAGAATGCGCAGTTTGTACCAAGCATGAGCAGTTGGTTTTTGACGTGTGTTTCGTGTTGAATTCTCTCTATTTTTTGGTTTTCGATGGGGTCACTTGTTTGTATGGCAAATCGATTTAGTGCGTCATCCCCTTTATTCAAGATACTTGTTGAGACCAAGGAAAAGTGTCGACGTTATTTAGAGTCGAGACTACGTGAGAACCAAGGATGTTGAATAAAGGATCCTATACGTTGCCTCCAAAACTCGTTGTCTCCAAAGATCACTAGTTCCAACTAGAGTGCCTGTATAATGATTATACAGGCACTCTAACGGGAAGACTAGGCAAAGGCTTTGGATCTATCGAATCAGTCCGTTGCCTCCAAAAGTCATTAGATCCAAAACATTATTGTTAACGTAGTAATGAATGTTTAATGTCATACATATTCGTAAGTTCCAAAAATTATATTAAAATAATTGTGTCTAACGAATTTTGGAGACAACGAACCTTGGGGACTGTGAACTTTGGAGGCAATGGGATTTTTGTTTTGGAACTAACGAACTTTGGAGGCAGTGAACTTTGGAGACAACGGAAATGCACCTGAATAAAGGGGATTACGCTAGTTTTCAAGATTCAATTATGGTTGTAATGTTCTTAATTTTCTTTAAAGTTGTTAATTTTAAGCAATATTGACAAAAAACAGTAAAAAAGTATGAACTTTTTTCAATTTGTTCATAACCTTCGCAAGTAAAACAATGGAAACCCCATTGAGAGTTAAGTTTGCCTCTAAATTTTAAGACCTGCGCTGTTATAAGGATCATAAGCATGCGCAGTTCGTACCAAGCATGTGCAGTTGGTTTTTGACTTGTGTTTCGTGTTGCATTCTTCTCTATATTTTGATTTTCGATAGGGTCACTTTGTTGAATTGCGATTCGACTTAGTGCGTTATCCCCTGTATTCAACATCCTTGGTGAAAACTTGCCACCGTCTGTCGATGTTATGTAATATCGAGAATATGACATGTCGAGACATCGTTAAACCATGCCATGTGTCGATGTAACGACAACATTGCACAGAACAAAAATTAGTCACGTGACACCTCTGTCCTGATTTTGCGTAAGATCGACACATGTGTCGACGTTACGCAGTGTCGAGACATTGACTTGTCGAAACACCAGGGACGACCCTAAAAAGTAGCTAGAATATGAATAACTGCGCATGCGCCTCTTAGGATTCACGTTTTTTACTTAGTTTTATTAGCAACCCTGATAACATTAGGTGAGTTTTACTTTTTATCGTGTTTTCTTACTTTAATATTATGTACGTGATAGTTTAATGATTTTATATAAATTAATTAAAGAAAAAGAGAAACTATAGTAAAGGTAAACAACATGTTTTTATTAAGATTTTGAAGAACAAACAGACGACAGTGTATTGCCTTAAATATAAATTAAAATTACGATTGCTTTTATTATGTTCAAAAATATTTGGTTAAAGTTGTTACATTACTAATTACAATTAATATTTGAAGGGAGAAAATCAAATATCACTCGCAAAAATGTACTACGTTAATAGTTCACTTAAAATGTTTTTTTAACTCGACACTTGTTTTAAGTAATTTAAACAAACCTAGTATTTAAAGATTCGCACTTAAACCTCTATTGGATGTAACAAAACGTATTTCTAAGACAAATTAATAATTTGTTTAATAACATGTGTTTACATTTGTGTAAAATGTTAATAACATTTTATACTAAATTGTACAAATAAATGCAATAAAAACAAAAATTTTAAGTAGCGTTATAGTTTGTTTACATTTACTAGGGTAAAACAAAATGCACGCGCCCATAGGAAAATTTGAGCCAACTTCCTGGTGGAAAAAAGTGAACTACATGCCAGGTCTGACAGATATCGCGTTTGTTTCCCTACTTGGTTTATATATTACTTTACGCCTCACCTTTAATTACTTTATAATGCAATTTGGGATTAATTACTTTGGTAATCTATACTTTCTCTTTATTATTTTCTTATTTTATATTATTATGTGTACCATGTTTCCGCGCTCAAAAAAATGGAACACTGCTACATCTTCGGAACACCGTAATTTCAGACCAAAAACTGGGACAAAGTTCCCGAAAAGTTCTTTCGGCACGTCGGGGATTGTGACTAAAACGGCGGACGCCTGGCAACCCTAGCTTAAACTCCAATAATGGCTTTTGCCAGATGTTTTCTTGATGGGTAAAATCCTAGCATGATCAGTCTATTTTCTAAGACACAATTTGTATACCTTAAAACTAGTTTAGTATAATCTGGAAATGACATAACTCTGTCCTCTAACATCTACCTGACTAATTATTTAAGACTACCTGAGGTCTTTACCTTAAATACTCCTGCTACTGGAATTTTTTCAGCTACTTTTTTTGACTCTCTATCCAACGCTGGTTGAAATCTGTTTAAGAATTGAGTCAATATATTTTCACTGAGCATTTCCTGTTGATGTTTTCTTAGATACGAGGGGTTACTCTGTGCTCTTATTATATTTGACAGTATTGTTTTCCCCGGTAAATTGTCATCTTGATGGCAGCTTCCTGTTTTTAATGAGAAATAATATGGCTTTATTTAAACAAAATCAAGATGTCATCAGCCGGTTGAAGCACCTGGGCCACTAAGGAGATGTCAGTCCAAGACCGCATGGCAGGCCTACGTACTCTGAGGCCGCGAAGCGGCCACATGGTTGTTTTTTCGTATCAGTGTGCCGTTTTAGTACTTGAAAGTGGCATACTGGCAAATATTAGTGAATTTCCAAATATATTAGCCGGAAAAAATGATTTCTTAACATTAGGTTATTTATGTCAAACGTAGTAAGTAAGGATCTAGGACCACCTCAAACCAGGGAGCTGAATCACTGTGCCCCGCGCCCCCACCCCTACTGTTTTTTTCAAGGTTTTCACAATTTCTACATCACTTTAATATCAGGTCTAGTTAATAATAACACAGCGTTTATATTTTTATAGCATTTTATGAAAGTTATACTTTCAAAATAATTAATAAGATTTTTAACATTGTTAAGGATCTCTTTAAATAATTTTTATCTTGGAAAAGAAGAACTAATTATTCTATATATGCCGTACAAGGAGAACCGACCTGCCTCGGTTAGAGTAAGATAAGGGACCCACCCGCAAAATCAAAACAAATAAATTTCCCTACGAATTTTTGACAATCAAAAATGATTTTAAACAAAATACATAAAAACATTCATTCTCGGGTTTGTAGAATGGCTTTGGGGTTTTTAAAAGGGAATATATAAGAGAGATTAAGGCAATAATGTATCAATCTGTAAAGAAGTAGGTTTTACTTTAAATGAAGAGTGGGTCCCTTATCATACAATCTACAATGGGGTAAGAGTATTATAAGGGACCCACCCTAGAAGAATATCATACACCCTTTATTGGGTTAAAAGAAAGGCTTTGGTGCTTTTAGTAGGGCATATATAAGGGAATTGAAAACAATAATGTTTGAAATAAGAAGGTTTTACTTTAAATAAAGGGTGGGTGGGTGCCTTACCGTACTATTCACTATCAGGTAAGAGTATTATATATGCTCTACTCAAAGCCCCAAAGCCTTTCTACAACCCCGAGAATAGATGTATTGTATTCTTGGAGGTTGGGTCCCTTATAATACTCTTACCCCATTGTAGATAGTATGATAAAGCACCCACTCTTCATTAAAAGTAAAACCTTGTTATTGGATACATTATATGCCCTACTCAAAGCCCCGAAGCCTTTCTACTTACCCAAGAATGGATGTATTTATTTATTTTATGTTTAAAATAATGTCAAAAAATGTAGGGAAATTTATTTGTTTTGATTTTGCTGGTGGGTCCCTTATCATACTCTAACCCAGAGACAGGGGGGGTTAACTTAAATGAGGGAAAGTTTGGACTCGGTTATCGCAAGCTACTAAAAATAACGCTGCGGCGGACCGGTGCGGACAACTTATGAACTAACCCCAATAGCTTTCCAAAAATGACTGATTATATTTTTATATTTAAATTTATGAATACCATGATAATTCTTGGTTATGACAGCTACATTTATTATTATTATAAAATTGATTGTTTTCTGTATGTATTTTTCACAAAAACGGTTCGCCGTTGCATGTTCTGTATTTCCAAAATTCAGAAATTAAAAGTAAATAGAAACCTTTTTAAAACTTCCAGAGAACGCTAATGATGGCAGATACGTATATTTCATTTAATTAATTTATTGATTTAGTCGATTTTATCAGGTAATTACATTTAATCACATGTGCGCATCTCGCCGATGTAATTAAAATACAGGCTGCATTAAATGCCAAAATCTATCTTTAAGCACGTGTAAAACTTTAGCCACTATTTCATTATTACCTGATTGAATCAATTAAATTAATAAATTACTTAAATGAAAAACTTAAAAATAATGACAAGTGTTCTGTATAAGATTAAAGTGGTAGGGTTAGTTAGAAGTATAACTATAAAAAGTATAAAAATTAAATTTCAAACTGACTTTGGGCATAAAGTGGGAAATTAAGTCACGCCCACTCAATTAAAAGGTAGGTCCGCCGCAGCGCTAGCGTCGACCGGAATCCAAATTTTCCCACCATTGAGTCGACAGCCTTACTGTTTAAGTATTTATAGTCTCTGCCCAGAGACTATAGATACTTAAACAGTAAGACTGTCGACTCAATGGTGGGAAAATTTGGATTCCGATCGACACTAGCGCAGCGGGGGACCTACCTTTCAATTGAGTGGGCGTGTCTGGATTTCCCGCTTTTTGCCCACAGTCAGTTTGAAATTTAATTTTTATACTTTGTATAGTTATACTTCTAACTAACCCTACCACTTAAATTTTACACAGAACACTTCTGATTATTTTCAAGCTTTTCATTCAAGTTTATTAATTTAATTAATTCAATCAGGTAATAATGAAATAGTGGCTAAAGTTTACACGTGGTAGAAGATAGATTTTGGCATTTAATGCAGCCTGTATTTTAATTACATCGGCAAGATGCGCACATGTGATTAATGTAAATTTTATCATTACCAGATAAAATGGACTAAATCAATAAATTAATTAAATGAAATTTACACTTATCTGCCATAAGCAGCGTTCCCTGAAAGTTTTAAAAAGTTTCTATTTACTTTTTGTTTCTGAATTTTTGAAGTACAGAACATGCAACGGCGAACCGTTTTTGTGAAAAATACATACAGAAAACAATCATTTTATAATAATAATAAATGTAGCTGTCATAAACAAAAATTGCCATGGTATTTATAAATTTAAATATAAAAATATAATCAGTCATTTTTGGAAAGCTATTGGGGTTAGTTCATGAATTGTCCGCACCGGTCCGCCGCAGCGCTATTTTTAGTAGCTTGCGATAATCGAATCCAAACTTTTCCTCATTTAAGTTAACCCCCCCTGCTCTAACCCCTGCCTCTAGTGGAGAAACGGTGAACTTAAAGCAGGCCCATCCAGAACACCTTATTCCGGGGGAGATGGACCAATGTGTCCCGCGCCCCCACCCCTACTGTATGAATTTTTACATCACTTTAGTTAACATTCTTATAAAAAAAGTTCCATGGTAATACCGCCTTTCTGGTACCAGATATCACGCAGTAAAAAAACAAACTGGCTTATATTCATCATCATATTTTGCCAAACTCGGTAGTATCATATGTTATACTAAATTATTATATGCTTATATACCTTCTGATGTATTTAAGTAGAGAAGAACGCAAAGTATTGAAACGATTTTCTTCATAGGAACTCATAAATTATTTTTCTGCCATTTCGACGCCACTGCTTTCAGTGCTAGGATATGATATTCTATTTTTTAAAGCATCGATTCTCTTCTAGATTTGTTTTTAGTGAACCGCATTATTGTTTTATGGAGTTTTAATCAATTAAAATTAAAGTGACAGATGTAATTGGTAATGTCAGTTGTTATTTATTACTTTTCCTCATTTATACCGTAGGCATATAGGATAAGTATTGTGTTTGCGCTAACAATACGAAACTGTCAGAGAAATTCAGACGAATTCATTTCAGATAAGGAGGTTTTCAAAGAGTTATCTGTCCTTATGTGATGAAGATTTAGGTCTTCCGGTGGTGACCGCGTCAATGTAAATGAAGCATCCGACGTTCCGCTTCCACTATGGAAGGCATTCAGGGATGTAGGACATCATGGAATGCTCAATTAAACTGAACTGAACTAATTCAGTTTTTTAGAGCATTCCATGATGTCCTACATCCCTGAAAATGCCTCCCACAGTGGAAGCGAAACGTCGGTTTCTTCATCTACATTGACGTGGTCACCACCGGAAGACCTAAATCTTCATGACAATAACCGCGGAAGCCTACGCAGTTTATTGTCCTTATGTGTGTGTCTAAGGTCGGA
Source organism: Microvelia longipes (assembly GCA_018340805.1). Taxonomy (NCBI): domain Eukaryota; kingdom Metazoa; phylum Arthropoda; class Insecta; order Hemiptera; family Veliidae; genus Microvelia; species Microvelia longipes. Next base: position 5,645,879 of record JACMZG010001863.1, read on the forward strand.
AGTAATAAGGCTAAGCGTAGTGAATCCAATAACATACGAGGAAAAGCTCTGAGGCACCCCGTACCCGTTTTTAAATTATTTGATGTAATTAAATTAATTTATCAATTCTTTCTTTACTAAGTTTTGATTTCTTTTCACCGTTCTTAGTACTTAATTTGCAAAGGCTTTAAGTTCTTCTTGCAGCTGTAAGCAGGAGATAATCATCTGCAAACACTATGGCTAAGCAGTTACTAGGGTAGTTGAGTAGAATAAGTCTGTGATTATTATATTTTCTCGATATAATGAAATGTGTTATATACAGAAGTGTGTCCGAGTGTATTATGATAAACTTATATTATTTTAATAAAATATAATAATTAGGGGCTTATACTACTATGATGATTAATTTGTATCATTTTAGAGTGTCATGTAAGGAAGGTTAGTTTCAGAGCTGCCGCTAGAAACCAGCACCGAGTTCAACCCCACCTCTGTCTGTCGCTCTTAAATACCTTTCGACATTCTATACCTATTATACTTTTTGGGTTTATTATAATAGTTGTTTGAGTGTATCATTTTTATATTTTCTATAGTATGATATCGGTATCATACTATCACTATAAGTGGCTAGCTTACCTATGTTCCATTTTATAGGTGCTATAGAAAATTTTGATTTTAATTAAAATTATTGACCTTTAATTTTTAGAATTATCATCTTAATTTATTATGTTCAGCAATTACAATATATAAATCACAAACAAACTGTCAATTTAGTCAACATAATAATATGGAGAAGACGATGCAACTCCGTAGAGTTCATTCTGAACTTCTGAAGGGAAGTGACAAATGTCAGGTTATTAGAAGAAGCCAATCAGCTCCGGAGTTATCATTGCCGAAGCTTAAAGAATCAAGGGTAATAGAAGAGCTGAAACAGATAGAAGATAAGCTCATTCCACGGCTTGCTGTTTGGGATGTGATAGATCCAATCCAGGCAGCTGCACTTCTCAACTCTGATAAAGAGCAATCTATTAGACTAATTAGTAAGTTGTATAAATTCAAAACATTTGATAGGTAACTAGCTAAAACATACAAAGTCAATTAATATTAATTTCATAATTAGTATGATAATCAATGTCTTTTAATTATAAAAATTATGATGATGATCTATGACTTTTAATTTTATAATTAAAATGATGATCCATGACTTTTAATTTTATAATTAGGATGATAATCCATTACTTTTAATTTTATAATTAGGATGATATTCCATGCCTTTAATTTCATATTTAGGATGATGATCCATGATTTTTAATTTTATAATTAGGATGATAATCCATGAATTTTAATTTCATTATTTGAAATTAGCTCTATTAGGATCTTCTAAAAGATCGTTATCTACCCCCAATAAGTCGGCTACCGCGAGCTTGAATAACCAATTGTATTTTATTTGGCAAACAGTGTTTTCGACAGTAACTTTTGAAATATTAGAGCATACCTTAAAATGTTGACCTTTTAGCGAATTTCCTTTGGAAATTCGCCTAATGGGATAGGCGTCATGGCGGAATTTGAACCTCGGACCACGACACAAATCCGTTTCAGAGGTCCCTAATGACGAAAAAATAAGTTTCGCGAGACTTATATATATATATAATATATATATATATATATATATATATATATATATATATATATATATATATATATATATGTATATATTTATATATATATATATATATATATATATATATATATATATATATATATATATATATATATATATATATATATATATATATATATATGTATTTCTAGACACTTTCTTGTAAACACTATCTTTCGAACGGATTAATATTTTTTAACCAAACTTGGTACAAAAATCAACCTTTGGGAGGACACGAACCCTATTGAAAACCAGGTTTTTGTGACGTCATCAACCCGGTTTGCTGAGTCAGCGAAATTTTCAAAAAATCGGCAAAATTCAGGGTTAATATTTTTTTGCCGCGAAAAAGGTCAATATTTTGTTTTTTGAGACGCTGAATCGAATGAAACCGGTCCGAAGTTGATACGACCACTCTAAGTGTCCAAAAAGTCGAAAAAACCATTGTAAATTACCAAAAACCAAAATTTAGGTCAATAAAAAATAAATTTCGAGTAGGGTGTCGTTTTCCATGTAATTTTGGGCGCTGAATCGAATGAAACCGGTCCGAAGTCGATACGACCACTGTAAGTGACCTAAAAATCGAAAAAACCATTGTATATGACCCAAAACCAAAATTTAGGTCGATAAAAAATAAATTTCGAGTAGGGTGTCGTTTTCAATGTTTTTTGGGCCTCTGAGTTGAATGCCAGTGGTCCGGAGTAAATATGACCACTCAAACGCTGGGTACCTGGGTTCACATCCTGGAAGGGTCGATAATTTTTTATCGTTTTTTTACTTAATGTAAGTTTACCACTAGAAAATAATTCTGGCGCGGTGGTCCGCATGTCGGGCGAATTTCCTTTGGATGCGTGTTTTCGTGCTTTTTACATTATATAAGTTTACAACTACTAAATAAATAATTCCGGCGCGGTGGTCCGCTGTCGGGCGAATTTCATTTAGAATGCGTGTTTCCGTGCTAAACAACCCATTTCTTGCTTAAGGTTCTGGTTCATGCTTTAGAACCTAAGCAGTTACTCAATTGTCAAGCACTGCTCGTAACTCATTTTGTCTGTATTTTCCATAGGAAATGCGCTTAAACCTTTAAAGATAACTGACTAAGCTTAAAGATAAGTAACTAAGCTTTAAACTAGTGCAAATAATAGTGCGTACTTCTAATTTTAGAGGCATAGTTTTGTACAACCAACTGGATAATTATGCGCATTTCCTTTGGAAAATACAGACAAAAATGAGTTACGAGCAGTGCTTGACAATTGAGTAACTGCTTAGGTTCTAAAGCATGAACCAGAACCTTAAGCAAGAAATGGGTTGTTTAGCACGGAAACACGCATTCTAAATGAAATTCGCCCGACAGCGGACCACCGCGCCGGAATTATTTATTTAGTAGTTGTAAACTTATATAATGTAAAAAGCACGAAAACACGCATCCAAAGGAAATTCGCCCGACATGCGGACCACCGCGCCAGAATTTTTGTGATCTGCACTACTCTCAGAAGCAGAGTTAATGGAGGTGATCTATATGAAATGTACTATCCTGTATGTAGGTACAAATAACGCAAGACATCCTACAAAAACCTTATATATGCAAGCCGTGTTGAAATGGAATTTAGTATACTTCCTTATTGCTTTATAAAGCCTTACATTTGTGTCTAATGTCAACTAAATGTTTTTTTATTTTTAATAATTTAAAAAAAATGCATACATGTCATTCGATAAAAATTGAACAAATGCTGATGGTGAAATGAAACTTTGAACTTGAATTATCTGATAAAGAACTACATGCGTAGCAAATTTGAAATATTTCCAAGTTTAAACTCTAGCATAAATTCAATGGGAGCTGGGATGATATCAAACGCTCACATCCAGAAAGAAAACTGTAAAATTACCAGAAACTAATAATTCAGGTGAAATCCCGGTTTCGGATTTTTATTACCAACGCATTACTTTTCTCATTTACTTAATTAAAATATTCAAGAAAATCAAGGTTTGTAAAGTAAGTACTGTGACAACGATTTTAACTTTTTGTTTCAGCGTGCATCCTTCAATATCGTGGCTTATCCGGCTTAAATTTACAACTTCTGAGCATATATTTGTACGATGCATTTTGTTGGGCCGCTGATAATAAATACGATTTAAAGAAAATATCTGCTTTTCTTGGGATCCTGTACAACACACATGAATACTTCCTCCAGTCTCCTTACCGGACACATAAGGACGTTTACACATTTTGCAGGGAGTCATTAGTTCTTCATTCTACTGAGGTACATATGTTTCGATGCATCATTCTTAAAGTACTTCTTCAGATTGATCCTTATCGGTTGTTAGACAAATAATTTATTGACATAATTTAATTATACATACATTAATTATAAAGGTCATGTATGATCAGAGACCCCCAACAGCGTAAGGCAAAAAAATGGGGCACTCATCAACTTGAAAACATTAAAAAACATAAAAAGAATTAGAGTAAAAATTATAATATATCACATCAAAGGATCTACTCAAACAAGATCCTACTGGATTTACATCCTTTTATTCTTGTATAAATAAATTGTATAATTTTTTTTTATAAATGAAAAAAATAAAAAATAAAAATAAGATTTAAAATTAAAAAAAATAAAAGAAAAAAAATATAATAAAATCACAATACAGGAATAAAATAAATTATTAAGAAGCAAACTAGAAAAATATGTTGAGGAAAAATAAAAATAAATAAACTTAATAAAAATAAATAGAAAACTGAACAAAATAAAAAGATTTACACAAATTTAAATAATATCAATGTATGGTAACAATATACTAAAAAATTTAAAAAACTGACTAGACAAGAAGTTATCGTAAACAAATATTTACTGACCAGAGGAAACGAATGGAATAATGGATACTGGTTAGGGAGAGAATATTAGGACACTTGGTTAGGGAATTACAGGACGACGCAAAACGGACAAGAGGACAAGTACGATTAACTTCCCTTATATAGAATAGGCGCCCAGCTCTGCGTCCATGTGGAAGCACCGTGACTAAATCCTGCACTGGTGAGCAGATTGTCTTACCAGACAAGCAGTTCAACAGGAACAGAGCCTCATGAGCTGTTCTCCTTGTTGAGCTGTCCTCTTGTTCCTATACAAGGGATCAAGGGACAAACGCTTACACAAAGATTCATACTTATAATATACACGTTGATACATATACCTTGTATAACATATTCTAATAAAGTTTTTCTGAATATTTTTAATCGCACCAATCGACTTAGTTGAACCAAACATATTCCAGACTGGAACCGCATATTCAAGGATTGGTCGGACAAGGGATTTATATAACAAAAGAATCCAATGAAAGATCTGAGGCAATATGTCGAACCAAGCCAAGCCGCTGATTAGCTTTTATAATCATAGAATCAAACTGATCAATGAACCTGAGCTTGTCATCCACAATAATACCCAGATCCTTCACTGAGGAAACACGAGGAATAGGAGAGTTATGTGGGGCGTAAGGAAAGTAGATAGGAGAGGAAGAACAAGAAAAGGAAATAACTTGACACTTACCAGGATGTATTTCCATATTATTAGAGAAAGCCCATTGATAAACACGATCAACATCGGACTGAAGAAGGAGACTGGAGAATGAATTAGTGACAGGGAACGAGATTTTCAGATCGTCAGCAAAAAATTCAACCATGGAGGACACAACATTGTCGGGTAGATCGTTTATGAGTGCACTAAAAAGCATAGGCCCGAGTATTGAGCCTTGATGGACTCCAGAGGAAGCAGAATAATATGAAGAAGTTTGGGAACCAAGAAGGATGCAGGTTAAGAGACTCATGTTTAGATTTTAGGATTCCATGATCAACAAGGTCAAGGCTTTGACAAAGTCAAAGTAAACAGCATCAACCTGGGTTCCATTTATAATGCAAGATGAAACATGGGAAAGAAAAGACATTAAATTAGTACAGGTGGATCTTGAAGGACGGAAACCATGTTGAGAAGGATGAAGAAGAGGTTAAATTAAAGAAAACAGACTGGAATGGATTGTTCGTTAGAAAATACATTACAAAGGGAGATAGGACGATAGTTAGGAACAGTGGATTTATCCCCTGATTTAAAAATAGGAACTATTAAAGCTGAATTCCAAGCTTTCGGAAAAACACCATCAGCAAGACTTTTATTAAATATATTAACAAGCACAGGAGCTAAATAATGCTTTTGCAGATAAAGCATTAAACTTTACTATATATTCTTTGGAGTTTTAAGTGAATTTTTTTAGCGAGTTTTGGCTAGTTTGGCGAATCTGACGTAACAAAACAGAGTGCGCTGATGTAGCATATCATGTTGCTTGATTGAAAACCCTCATAAAATATGATTTTTGGTGACAACCCACTAAAGATGTTATGAAGATGTTATCTGCTCTTCTTGGGATCCTGTACAACACTCATGAATTCTTCCTCGGGACCTGGAACTTTTCCTCATTTCATCGGTTTCGCTACGCTCATCCTCTTTACTTCGGACTCGCTTCGCTTTTCCTCAGAATATACAATTTGTCAAATGTATACAGCATCACCTCTTCAGACTCTCTTCGCTTGTTCTCAGATAGAAAATACATCCGTTTTATTCTTAAAAACACTCATAGAGCACTGACCACGCTCAATGCTGCTTAACTTCTATGATCCAACAAAAACCATTGATATACTTGTTGTATTAAAATAAAACTTGGTGTACTTATGTATTTTGTAAATGTACATACTTGTACCAAACTTTAAATCAATTAAATTATTTTCCGGTTTTTTACAGTTTTAAAAAAAACGTGCACAAGTCATTTGATAAAAACTACTATTTCATTAAAACTTTTATCTCATTGAACTACTGCTGATAATGAGATGAAACTTGGCACATATGTTAGTCTTGTACATGGTTACATGCGTGCCAAATCTCAATCTGATCGCATAATGTTTTCATGTTTTATGATTTGTCGTAATTTTTGCTCACTCTTTTTTGCGGATTAATGACTTCATAAGAAATTTTTTTCGGAATAGCACAAATACAGCGGTAGACTGATTTTTTTAACAAGTTTTAACTCTCTAGCATTAGCACACAAGGCGCTACGATAACAGATACACCATGTATATATTTATGGTTGACGATCCCTCTAAAAATTTTACCTAGAAGTGCCGATGAATAGTTATTGATGAAACCCGGTCAGTCATTTAATTGTTAATCTATAAATATTAATCATGGATAGACAATTTATTATTTGTTCTAAAATTGTGTTCGTGTCATTTTATAATAATCATGTTTGACATGCCACAAAAGCTCCTTAAAACCAACATACAATGAATTCATGTATTTTTTACTTAAAAAGTTATAAAAAAACCTCAGCAAGAATTTTTAAGGAAGTACCTGACCTCTCGTATTTAGTCATGTTTAGTCAGTCTGCACATTAAATGGTCTGAAGCGGCCCACATAATGAAAATTCGCTAAATACTTAGCAAAGTTTCATGCAATAAAATAATAAAAGAATAAAGTATATACAAAACATTAAACTTTATACAAAACAATAAACTATGTACAAAACTACAAACTATATACAAAACAATAAAGTATATACAAGTGAGTTATTCTGAGCGAGTCTGTATATAAATATACACAAGTATAATGTGATTTCTATTTTTCTAGTTTCCACCGAAAGCTGATAGAATCCTCTATGCATTTGAAAGTAGAGACATGTTGGTTTATTTCTGCGGAACATATCTTCCGATCGTGCCATTACTCAGAATCTCTTTGTTACCTAATTACCGACTCCAGATTCGTTACCACATTCCATTACCCAATCTACAAGAAACTGTTTCAAGGAAAAGCATTAAACCTATTAGTAAAGGTAGTGCAAAAAAAATAAATCAAAAATCGAAAAAGAAAACTAAGAAATGAATTTTATAAATGAAAGAATAAAATTAATAAATATGATCGGTTTGTATATTTAGATTTATTATTGGTAATAATTATGGGTCAATCCATTTCAAGTGATCCAGAGATGTTTCTCGAAAAAGTAAACATCTTTGGAGCAACATCTCTGGATCACTTGAAATAGATTGACCCTTATGTTAATTTTTCTTTTGACTTAGTTTCGATCACGGATAAACTATAAATGATTTTTTCTTTATTTTTTTTTTTTTTTCCAAAATTATCCTTTATTTAATTGTAAATTACAATAATTATTATACATGTATATTAATTAATTTATTACTTCATATGTGAGTAGATTATTGTAATTTTTCAAAAAGAAATTAATAGCAATTGCTAAGGATTACCTCCTACTTTAAAGTTAAAAAAAACTTGCGCTGTAGGAGGGTTGGCAATATATATAGTACTGTTCAAATCATAATGTTCAAAATTATAACTTATATTTTCATAAGCAACATATTGGTAAAATTTTATTTTTTATTATGAAACCTTATATGTTGCATCAATAATTTATGCTGTTAATTTCTTTTTAATGTTAACTAACAAAAATAATTTAAGATTATTTTTTTGACTATTTTTATAAATTATTTTTATTAGTTAGATTTTATTAAATATATACGATAAATAAAATAATAATAAAAATTAGGCATCACTGAAATAATAATTATAACTACAATCATAATTTTAATAAATAATTGATGATATAATAAAAATAATATTTCCACTTATAATGATAATATCATAATAATATTAAAATTAAAAGCAGAGAAAAAAATAAAATAAATAAATAAATAAATGAACAAATCAATATTAAAAACGAAGTGTTGTACTTTATAGTAATCTTAATTTTGACTTATTATCTCAGATTTGATTATCTTTTTAAATTTGTTTATTTACAGGATAATATTTCTTGTGATAAATTATTATACAACAAAGCACCCTGGTAGAGCCAGTGTCTTTGTTTAGCTGAAGTTCTACATCTAGGAATTCCATAGAGATTTTTAGATTCTGCCCTAGTGGCTTTGCCATGATTGATTTTTACCAAATCATGTTTATTTTGTTTAATTCTTACAATACAAAGATAATCATAAAGCTGAAATACGTTAAGTACAGACAGAATTTTAAAAATTGGTTTAGACTTGTGTCTTCGCGGTTTCTTTAATATAATTCTAACTATTGCTTTTTGTTGTATGTGTATTGTGTTGAGTGTTGTATGTGTACTTGCCCCCCAAGCTATGAGTCCATATCTGATTATTGAGTCCACCATGCCATAGTACAAAGATCTCAGCTGGTTCACCTGTAGATATGTTTTTAATTTTTTAAAAAGATATCTCACTTTTCTTAGTTTATTATTTAAGTTAGAGATGTGTGGTTTCCAGCTAAGATGTTTGTCTATGATAACTCCAAGATACTTTGCTTGGTCTGTTCTCTCTAGTGTAGGACAGTTACACAAATCTGTAGTATCATGGATATTATCAGCATAGATACATGTAAGGCTATGTAAAGAGATGCTATACTGTTTTATGAGTTGTCCTGATTGGTTCAGAGAGAATGTTATGAAGTTTGCTTTCTTTATGTTCATTGTCAGGGAATGTCTGTCAAACTAATCCTTTATAATAGATAGATTTTTTCAACTTCATGTTTAAGCTGATGCCAGCTTTTAGCCTCACTAAGGATCATAGAATCATCACAATATGCTTGGATACGGTTTTTTACAGGTAGTTTGAACATGTCATTTATGTATATGTTGAACATTAAACATGAAATCACCGTTCCTTGCGGTATTGAGTATTCTGAGCTGAACTCATCTCCAATTATTCCATTTAGTTTTACCCTATATGTTCTTTTGGTTAAGTAACTTTCAAACCATGATAACATTGTCTCTGATATACCAATCTTTTTTAGCTTTAATAATATTTTTTATGTCCTATACTGTCAAAAGCTTTGGCTAGATCTATGAGAACAGCTATTACTTTTCTGTCGTTATCTAAATGTTTTATTAGGTATGAACTAAAATCAGCAAGAGCATCTTCAGTGCTAACTTTTGCTTTGAAACCGTATTGTTGGCTAGATATTATATCATTTGAATCTAAGAAATTGATAAGATGTTTTTTAACAATCTTTTCAATAATTTTGGACACATTAGATAACATAGAGATTGGCCTATAATTTGCACAATCCTCTTTAGAACCACTTTTATATATCGGGACTATTATGGCTGTCTTCAGTGCGTCAGGAAATATTCCTTGGTCTAAGCTAAGTTTTGTAATGTGAAAGATTGGCTTGATCAAAGTGAGCTGATTCGTTTTAATGATTTGTGCCGTTATATTATCAAAACCAGGACCAGAATTAATTTTAAGTTATTTAATAGCTGCCAACACTTCCTCTTCTATAGTATTTACTTTTTTAATTTTTTCCCTATCTTCTATAGCTATGTCATTATGATTGAGAGGTTTATCTCCAATTTTATCAGCCATTTTTTTACCAACAGTGCTAAAGTATTCCCCCATAACATTGGCTGCTTTTTTAGTTTGTGCAATGGGATCTATCTTATTACCATGTTGGTCTGTAATCATAGATGTAATTTCGTTATTTTGTTTAAATATTTTTTTATTTAGTAATCTCATTGACTAAGCCCCATATTTTCTTTGTGTCATTATTTATTTTGTCTAATTTTTGTGATATTTTTTCTGATTTAGCTTTTTTTATTAATTTATTTAACTTTTTAGTATATTCTTTACAGTAAGATTTTAGTTTTTCGTTAAAAGGTTGTTTATTAACTTTTTTTAATAGTTTTTCTTTTTTTCTAATTGAGATTACTATACCATTGGTTATCCATGGTTGTATTTTTTGAAACTTTCTTTTAACAGGAGGAAGTGTTGTTACAACTGTAGCCTGTTCTATGTGTTGCTGTAATGTTTCAGTGAACAAGATAGTGGCTTTGTTAACTTCTTTTTCTAGTAAAACATGTGTCCATGTTTCTTGTTCTAAAATTTTACAGAGTTTTTCTTGATCTGTTTTTTAATAATAGTTTCTTTTTGTTGATAAGTCCGTGTAGGTTTATTGAAGTCAATATTGGCTAAAATAGTATAATGGTCTGTAATATGTGTTTTTAACACGGTATATTTAACTTTGTCACAAATTCTATCAGCAGCAAATAAATGATCTATTAGTTTTAGAAGTAGCATTACTCTAGTGAAGTCAGTTACTATTTGTAATAAGTTGAGGTCAGTCATCATGTCTAAGTATGTATTAGCCTCTACTTTACAGATGTCGTTAGTGACACTTGCAATATTGATATTAATATCTCCTATCACTATACAGTTATGGACAGTCCTATTTTTTAATTCATTCTTAAATTGTTCAATAAATTCATTGATATCTCCATTAGGAGATCTGTACACCGCAAATATTTGGATTTGATTATTTTTTTGACCAATAGTTAGTTCAATACAGTTTGTGCTATCCATTATGATTTCTCTGCTAGTAATAGGAAGATTTATATCTTTATTAATATACATAATTAATCCACTATTTTGGTTGAAGTTATTTTTTGTATATAGCATATCATAACCTGGCAAATAAAACGGCTCTAAAGGTATGTTTCGAAGCCAAGCTTCTGTCAGTATTATAACATCTATTTTTAATTTTAATCTCTGAGATTTTAGCACAAAATTCATCAAAATTTTGGTCAACACTTCTTATGTTCATATGAACAATAGTAAATCCTTTATATATGTTTTGTACAGAATTTAGTTCTATATTGGTTTGTTCATTTATATTAAAATCAACATGATCTATATTATCAATATGTTCATGTTATTTTGTAAATAGCAACTTAGTTAATGATTAAAAGTAAGTTGCAATCAGAGAATAATTTAATTTCAAATCTGGTCAGTATTCTATGGTTGCAACTTAAAAAAAAAAAAGAATTAGAATAATAAACAATAATTAAATGAACTTAAAATTATGCTAAAATTAAAAATAAAATAGCAAATAGCTCATTAAAATTCTGCAATATAAAAAAAAATGAATTTTTAAAAAAAAATAATAAGTTAAACTTTGATAAGAGTAGAGGGTAAAAGAAAAGGAGTCTACTTGTTATTGTTGTCAAGCATTTTCAGTGGTCCTGCTAATTATATATATAATTCTGCAACATATTTGTTGATATCCATCCCAATAAGCTGCTGTTTATTTGATATGATGATTGTCCTGCTTACATTGTTTCTTTTGTCAGCCTGTATATGGACTTGATTTAAATCTTCCTGAATTATTTTTAGAAATATTTTTCCATCTCTAGTCCATGTGAATTTCAGAGGTGTAGGATAAGCTTTAACATACTTCCTCGTCAGCCAGAAAAGAGTTTTGTTTGTAGTTGTTAAATGTTCTTTTATTATAACCTGAGTCATGTTATTGAAACTGGTATTGATTTGGTTAGCACTCAAATTAGCTTCTTTTGATTTCTTGATCCATTCTGTTTTGTACATTCTGTGTTTAAGTAAAACTATAATTGGTTTAGGTTTGTTTTTTACCCGCGTACTGACTCTGTGAGCTATATCAATATGGTTTTCAGGTGATTCGATTCCAATTAGTTGTCCTATTCGTGTTACTATTTCGTAACAATTTTCGTTCTGTGTTACAGGCACTCCATCTATTTCTAAATTGTTGATTCTACTCCTTTGCTCTAGGTAATCAAGTTGCTGCTTAAGTTGGTTATTTTCTTCGGCAAGTTGGTTATTGTTACTTTCTATTTCGTTTGTTTTTTCATTAAGAATCTGTATTGACAATTTATTTTCACTTGCTGTTTCTTCGCATTTCTTCAGTGCAGTTTTTATACTTGTTAATGTTTCGTCCATAGATTTAATTGGTTTAATTTGTTCTAAAATTAACTTCAGACATGCTTCTATAGAAGATAATCTATCTGCTTCACTTCTATTACAACTTTCTGTTTTATTACAAGTTGTTTTACTTTCGTTAACATCTTGTTTTTTCTCAGCTTCTTTTTGTTTCTCATCATTATCTTCATTAATATCTGAGTTTAACTTACAGTTTTCGCATTTCCATCTGCTTTTTCTTTCATTCGACATTTTTTTGAAATTGTCTAAGTTAGAAATACCTCCACAAACAGGATGAAAATTTTGTTGACACAAATTGCACTTGGTGTTTTTCTTTGGCGATACATTTGTATTGCACTTCCCACAAATAATCATTGTTATTTATTAATTTAGCATACAATCTAACTCGCGAATTATTATTTCGTTTTCAAAATTAATTTTTTATTCATAAGACGCAATAATCAATATTTATCTTCCCAACCGATAGCTCGTAACTGACTGACTAAATTAGATTATTTCATGTATGTAACATTGGACTTTACCGTGTTTTGTACAGCATTTTCTTCGACGCCTCTTCGTTTATATTAATATATTTATTTAACCATTTTATTGATTAAAATCATAAATCTAATTAATATTTTAAATTAGGTTTATTATTACTTTTAATTTATTTTATAAAATATAATATAATATAATAATAGAAAATTATTTTTTAAAAAAAAAGTATTGAAAGAGACAGCGTGCATCCGGTCTGAACGACTGTCTGTTGCCAACTTTATGATTCTGGTAGAACAAGTTTCTTATTAATTTTTCAAGAATTTGAATTAAATTTTTTAAATTTCACAGTTTACTTATTTATTTTCTTACATTTACATTTATTATTAAGAAGTAAAAAACTTAGTATAAGTTTAGTAAAAACCTAAAAAATTTAAAAAATTAAAAAAGTATAAATACTTCTTTATACTTTTTTTTAAAGAAACACCAAATATGTGAAACACATAAAAACGATAAAAAAGAAAAAGAAACAACGATAAACAATAAAAAAGAAACACCAGTTTAGAGCACAAAAAGTTTACTTCTTTAAACTTAAAAAAAAATAGGTAATTTTCCAATTTTTTACAAGTTTTTAAAAAACGTACACAAGTCATTTGATAAAAATTGAACTAATGCTGATAATGAAATAAAACTTGTTTCCTTTTAAAAAGAAAATTCACTAAAACCTTAAAAGAAACCAACTGAGCGTTAAAGTAGTGCAAATAATTGTGTGCATTGCCAATTTTAGAGGCATAGTTTTGTACAACCAAATGGATAATAATGCGCATTTCCTTTGAAAAATACAGACACAATGAGCTACGAGCAGTGCTTGACAATTGAGTAACTCCTTAGGTTTTAAAGCATGAACCGGAACCTTAAGCAAGAAATAGGTTGTTAAGCACGGAAACACGCATTCTATATGAAATTTCTGACCGCTAAAACCCGTATAATCTGACCGCTACAACATAATATAATAGCTGGAAAAACATGTGATTGGATAGAGTGCACCATGTATGAACATCCAGTCAATTATACACGTTGGACTCATCCAGCTCATCAAGTAGAGTGTTCAATAACAGAAGATATGGATGATTCAAACTTTACTATGGCTATACAGATGGTAGCAAAAATGATTCTGGTGTGGGATGTGCGTTTACAGCACTCTCCTCTAACAACACGACGACTGACTGCATGTTCCGATTACACTCATACTGTTCTAACTATCAAGCTGAACAGGTAGCCATAGTTAAAGCTCTTGAATGAATAGCACAGCAACAAGACAGAAGTAACATGAAGTATATTATTAGAACAGACAGCAGATCAACCCTGGACACACTGAACAATACTAAAAACCATTCCCCATTAATAGTCAAAGTAAGAGCTTTAGCTGGAGAGATTTCAATAAGTAACGAATTATCGTTCTCGTGGGTTAAAGCTTATTCAGGAATTAAATATAACGAGAAAGCTGATTCATTAGCAAAAAATGCCAGTGAAGACGATTCACTTCCAATCAGCTACAATTACTACCCGAAATCGTACTTATTAAAAGCATCGAATGGCCGAAGCTTCATCACGAGGAATCAGGAGTGGATAAATTCAGAAAGTGGCCAAATTACAAAATTATTTTTTCCTTCAATCAAGAAAAGACAAAAGTTTGGAGTATGGGATTACACGTATAAACTTATCATGTTCCTAACCGGACATTGTAAATTTTAGCATTACTTAAAACGATTTAACTTAACCGATTCTAGCAATTGCGGTTGTGGAAACGACGAACAAACAGTAAACCACTTAATAAATTATTGTTCTCTACTAGATAGAGAAAGATCATTACTAATGCAGCAATCAATGACTCTCGGACTTAACTGGCCTCTTCAACATTATCAGTTACTATCAAAAGACCTTAAAACACACTTTATTCAATTTATTGAGGCAATTAATTTAGATAAACTATGGCCAAAATAAAATTAATATATATTATTTATATTAATTTACATTATATTAATATTATATTAATATAATATTATTATTTTTCATATTATACAAATATATCGAACACAGGAAAAACACAAGACATTAAATTTAAAAGAAAATAATTGTTCAGAAGATTCAAATTTACTGTAGGAAAAAAGAACAGCCGAAAAAAAAAAAACATTTCTCAAAAAGAACAAAGTAATGTACAAATATCTATTGTTTTCAAAGCATGTATATGGGACATGCTGATAATATACGGCCTTTTAGTAGGTTACTACTAAAGAAAAATTTAAAAAAAAAAAAAAAAAAAAAAAATATATATATATATATATATATTATATATATTATATATTATATATATATATATATATATATATGCTTTTGGTCAGCTCATGTTCCTTTTGAAAATGTGTTGTAAATAAGTTAACAATTATTTTTGGTTTAATTAATTTTTAATATTAACAAAATAACAAATACAGAAGTTAAGCAGTTTAAGGAGAGCTATGACATGGTTCGTGACTACTTAACAAGTTCTTTATTTCGCTCAGTTTACTCAGATTACTTACTTCTAAGTCTTGAATTATACTGAACAATCTCCTGCCAAAAATAAGTATAATGATCAGTTAGAAGCACTTGTTTGAATTATATTACTTGTGGAGGATGGTCGCGAGGTTTAGGCCGTCAAGATCTGCTCCACTGCAATGCCTGTCTTAGGTTTTTATTTTAGGCCAGCACGGTGTTTTATTCGCGTCGATGCTATATAGAGTTTTCGGTTGAGCACTAAAAAAGTGGTTAATCAACATATGCCCTTATGAATAGCCATTTAACAGGATTATGACAAGTGATTTCCCGCTGCCTATGGCAAGTGATTTCCCGCTGCCTTCGCAGTTATAAATCGGCTTATATCAGTTTATAGCCGATTAAAGATAAAATTCCATTAAAACTTATAATAGCCTTAAAACCAGATAACACGTATTTTGGTGGACCGCATGTTAAATCGATTGAGGCCGGTTTTAGCTAAATTAGACTATATTAAGTGCCACAAACGGTATACATACACACGCAACACACACCTTAGATAAATTGACAAGTATTAATAGAATCTACTATTATCTAAATTATTATACAAGTTATTTAACTGATTATCTAACGCTGATATTGTTGATCTGACTTCTTCAGCCCATGTTGCTCATACGATTGTAACACATTACAAGAGCGGGCACAAAATCAAACACATATCTCTTTCCATAACCAAATTTCTTAGTGCCCCCGGCTGCAAAAGTAAGCTCTTGCATTTTTTCTGAGGAAAGTGACTGCTTTACATTTGTCATATGAAAATACAGTCTGTCATGTCAGACATAATTGGTCAAAAATCCGACGGATTTTCCGTGAGATCAACTCGATAGACTAGATCCGTGAGCGAAATTAAGTTCGCATATCCCACTCACTAATTAGCTGGCTTGTCGGAAATGCATGAATGTATTAGCCAGCCGATTTTCTCTTTACCAACGAATGATTTTTATGGACGAAATGTCAATACGGGTGTACGCATCTATTACCTGTTATTATTTGCGATGTTATAAATTCGTCTATGGTATGATTCTATGTTACGATTCAAGTTTCTATTGGAACATTCAGATTCTTGACACTGACATTCTAAAGAGCAGCTCTGTTCTCAAAGACAACAAAACAAAATGGTTATTAACATTTTTTTTTCATCGTTTGCAATATTTCGTTGTGATGATTTATTGATTTTAGCGAATTTCCAACGGATAAATAAGCTTGCAAGACTTGTGCTGTTAGGGGGGGGGGGGAGGTTCTTCTTTTAGAGCTAGTCCCTCCCCCTACACGGATCACTATTTTGACCCTAATGCAAGTGCCTGGTGTTGCGAAAGCGCAACATTCATCTCTCAAAATTTCTTGGTAAAAACCCAAGAAAATGTTTGGTTTTAAATAGCAAAAATCAGGTACGGGATACCTCGAAACTTTTCCTCATTACATCGCTACGCTCACCCTCCCTGCTTCGGAATGGCTTCGCTCGTCCTCAGAAATACAGTTTGCCAAATTTATACTTTAACATGCCTTTGGACTCGCTTCGCTAGTCTTCAGATAGTAAATGCATCCGTATCATTATCAGCGGTCACCCACACAGGGCTAACCACGCTCAATGCTCCTTAATTTTTATAATCCAACAGAAATCATGGATATACTTGTCGTATTGAAACGAAACTAAGGCCCGTATTCAAAGACATTTTCCTAACATTCTCCTTGTTTCTTAAGGAGAATGTTAGGAAAATGTTAGGAAGATGGGCCTAAGTGTATTTATTTATTCAATAATAATATACACTACACATGTACTAAATTTAAACTCAATTGGACCATTTCCCAATTTTTAAAAAAATGTATACAAATCATTCGATAAAAATTGAACTAATGCTAATAATGAGATAAAATTTGGCACTCTTGAGATTACTTTGGCAGTCTTATACATGCCTCAATGCGTGCCAAATTGCACGCGTTTTAGTCTTTGGCATTGAGTCCTTATTGCGTGTTAATGACGTCATAAAAAATATTATCTCAATAGCACAACTACAGCGGTAGACTGTAATTTTTTTTTTTTTTTGGAATTTTTGTACAAAATTTCAACTCTCTAGCATAAATACACTGGGCGCTACGATGATAACACACACATACAGACAGACAACTTTGCGAAAACCACTCAGGAGGCCTTAAAAAACCTGAAACGGATAATTCCGGTTTAATCCCTATTTTGGATTTTTATGCAAACACAATACTTTTCCTATATACCTACGGTACAAATGAGGAAAAGTGTTAAAGAAAAAGGTTAAATAATAAGGCGCGGTCGAATATCCACGGCCTTCTAAAACATTGGATCACCAACAAACTTTTTTTATAACTTTTTTTTCAAAATTTTCAGTAATTAGCCAGAATTGTGATAAATGAAGCCTATTTCCGTAATCTGCACGCTCTTTTTTGGTTAATCTCAAAGTGTATTTACATTCACTCAACGATTTATTCTTAATCTAACTTGGTACATACATAACTACTGTTAGACGTCAATGTTAACAAATATGACGTGTCAAAATATAACACAAAATATTGACGTGTAACAGTAGTTATGTATGTACCAAGTTAGATTAAAAATAAATCGTTGAGTGAATGTAAATACTCTTTGAGATTAACCAAAAAAGCGTGCAGAAATAGGCTTCATTTATCACAAATCCGGCTAATTACTGAAAATTTTGAAAAAAATGTTATAAAAAGTTTGTTGGTGATCCAATGTTCTAGAAGGCAGTGGATATTCGACCGCGCCTTATATTCTTGTAAAAATGTAAACAAAACATAACAGTTTGTACATTTCCTTACCTACTACCGTAGGAGAGGAAAAGTATTGTGTTACCGAGATTTTACCATAGCTATCCGTTTCAAAACATTTTCATAACGCTATGACGTTCATAACGTTATTCAACTGCCATTGATCTTTTAGTATAAAAATTTAGCAATCATGTATATATTATGGTGCGGCGCTTATTATTGCATGAAAAAAGTTTCTTTACATCCGTCGAAAAGTCAAAATCCAGATGTTTTACAGGATAAAATTAATATTTTTACTTTTCCTCATTTATACTGTAAGTATATAGGAAAAGTATTGTGTTTGCAAAAAATTCCATAACCGGTATGAAACCAGAATTATCCGTTTTAGGTGTTTAAAGGCTTCCTGAGTGGTTTTCGCAAAGTTGTCTGTATATTCTAAGTTGTCTGTCTGTAAATGAGTTTTGTGTGTCTGTTATCATCGTAGCTCATAGTGTATTTATGCTAGAGAGTTAAAACTTTGTACAAAAATCTAGTCTACCGCTGTAGTTGTGCTATTCGGAAAATATTTTTTATGACGTCATAATCCCGCAATAATGACAGCGAAAATTTCGAAATATCATAAAACGCGAGAAAAAAAGTGCGATCATGCGGTTATGTATAAGACTAACATATGTGCCAAGTTTCATTTCAATGTCAGCATTACTTCAATTTTTATAGAATGACTTGTGTACGTTTTTTAAAAAATTGTTAAAAATAAGAAAATAATCGAATTAAGTTGAAATTTAGAACAAGTGTGAAGCTTTACGTATTAAATAAGTACACTAAGTTTCGTTTTAGTGTGACAAGTATATCTATGGTTTTTTTGGATCATAAAAGTTAAGCAGCATTGAGCGTGGTTAGTGCTGTATGGATGACCGCTGAGATTGATACAAATGCATATACCATCTGAGGACGAGCGAAGCAAGTCCGAATCATGTTAATGTTTAAATTTGGTGAACTATGTATTCTGAGGACGAGCGAAGCGTGTCCGAAGAAGGGAGGATGAGCGTAGCAAATCCGATGTCATGAGGTAAAGATCCGAGGTACCCCGAACCCAATTTTTAAATCATGTGATAAATTGATAAAAAATAGAGCTAATATTTTAGTAAAGAACTAAACCATCGGTCGAGTAAAAGTAATTCTACTTAAAACTGTGGATAATCATGAAATTCTGTGGACGAGCGAAGCGAAGCGAGTCTCAAAGTGTGAAGGGAAGTACCGAAGTTCAATGTATCGATTTTTTAATTTTTTTAAAATTAAATTTCAATATATCAAAAAAATAATTTTACTAACACTTTGAAGTATTAGCGTAACTCATAAGTTTAGATGAGTGCTTTTACTAAAGAGTAAGAAAATAGGTCATTTTAGGTATTGAAATCGGTATAACAATCATTAATGTGGCTACCGTCAGTGGATATAATAAATATGAATTGATGAAATATGATTGCTTAAGCTTACTTTATCTTGGAGTTGCTCAATCTTGTACTGTGCACATCCAAGTTGCTGCTTCAAGTTTTCCACCTGTTGCTGCAAAGCCATGTTTTCTCTACATTCTTCTTCCCGAAGTATTTTCATCTTATTATCCATTTCACACCTTTCTTTTATTAAATCCTCGTTTTTTTCCAATAATCGATCATATCGTTCTTTTAAGCAATTATATTCTATTTTATCTTGTTTGTTTTTACATGTTAAGCAGTTAGCTACTATGGATTCTATTTCAGATTTTAAGTCGCAATTTTCTGTTGAGAGGAGTGCATTATTTTTGGCCAATAAAGTTTTTTTAGTTGTTAGATTAGTAAATTGTTTTTCAAGACACTTCATCTGATGCATAAGCTGATTTCGTTCTTCTAAATAACAGTCTTGTTCTTTTATTAAGTTCTGATATTTAGTGGAAAGTTTGTCAAATTCTTTACAAAGACGTTGATTCTTTTTGTTTAAATTATCACTTTCTTCTTTAAGTCTATTATTTTCACAATTAAGCTGATCAACTCTTTCTTGTAGTTGTTGTTGAATCGAATCTGTGCACTTGGTATCGTTAGCAGTTTGCTGAGACGTAGATATAACCTTACACACGAAGTGCAACTTTTTCCTCAGCATTTGAACTTGGTTGCTTGGATCTGTCTAAATATTTGATTTTATAATGGTTAATAAAGATTAAGGCCTGTATTCAAATACATTTTCCTTACTTAAACCTAACATTTTCCTAAAGGAGCCTTAAGGGAAATGTTAGGATTACATTTTGGGTAAGGAAAATGTTAGGTCTCTTTAAGGAAGCCTTAAGGGTTCCTTAAGGGCCCCTTTAAGGAAAATATTAGGTTTAGGTAAGGAATATGTCTTGAATGCGGGCCTTAGTTTAGCAATTTTCATTAGAAAATGAAGGTATTAGTTTTGCTTATTAAATAAAAAAAATTCTGGCGCGGTGGTCCGCATGTCGGGCGAATTTCCTTTGATGCGTGTTTCCGTGCTTTTTATATAAGTTTACAACTACTAAATAAATAATTCCGGCGCGGTGGTCCGCTGTCGGGCGAATTTCATTTAGAATACGTGTTTCCGTGCTAAACAACCATTTTCTTGCTTATGCAAGAACCATGCCCATTGCGTGGTTCTAGAACCTAAGCAATTACTCAATTGTCAAGCACTGCTCGTAACTCATTTTGTCTGTATTTTCCAAAGGAAATGCGCATAACTATCCAGTTGGTTGCACAAAACTATGCCTCTAAAATTAGAAGTACGCTCTATTATTTGCACTAGTTTAAAGCTTAGTTACTTATCTTTAAGCTTAGTCAGTTATCTTTAAAGGTTTTAGCGCATTTCCTTTGGAAAATACAGACAAAATGAGTTACGAGCAGTGCTTGACAATTGAGTAATTGCTTAGGTTCTAGAACCACGCAATGGGCATGGTTCTTGCATAAGCAAGAAAATGGTTGTTTAGCACGGAAACACGTATTCTAAATGAAATTCGCCCGACAGCGGACCACCGCGCCGGAATTATTTATTTAGTAGTTGTAAACTTATATAAAAAGCACGGAAACACGCATCAAAGGAAATTCGCCCGACATGCGGACCACCGCGCCAGAATTATTTCCTAGTTGTAAACTTATATTAGGTAAAAAAACGATAAAAAATTATCGACCCTTGCAGGATGTGAACCCAGGTACCCTGAGTTTGAGTGGTCGTATTGACTCCGGACCACTTCCATTCAACTCAGAGGCCCAAAAAACATTGAAAACGACACCCTACTCGAAATTTAATTTTCAACGACCGTAATTTTGGTTTTCTATAATTTTTGTGGTTTTTTCGACTTTTTGGTAACTTAAAGTGGTCGTATCGACTTCGGACTGGTTCATTCGATTCCGCCCCAAAATTACATTGAAAACGACACCCTACTCGAAATTTATTTTTTTATCGACCTAAATTTTGGTTTTCGGGAATTTAGAATGGTTTTTTTCGATTTTTTAGGTCACTTAAGTGGTCGTATCGACTTCGACGGTTTCATTCGATTCAGCGTCTCAAAAACATAAATATTGACCTTTTTCGTGGCAAAAAATATTAACCCTGAATTTTGCCGATTTTTTGAAAATTTCGCTGACTCAGCAAACCGGGTTAATGACGTCAAAAAACCTGGTTTTCAATAGGGTTCGTGTCCTCCCGAAGGTTGATTTTTGTACCAAGTTTGGTTAAAAATATTAATCCGTTCGAAAGAAAGAGTGTTACAAGAAAGTGTTAGAAATACAATATATATATATATATATATATATAATATATATATTATATATATTATAATATATATATATATATATATATATAATATATATATATATATATATACATATATACATATTATATATTATATATAATATATATAATATATATAATATATATATATAATATATATAAAAGTTTCAAAAAAAGTATTTTTTCGTCATAAGGGACCTCTGAAACGGATTTGTGTCGTGGTCCGAGGTTCGAATTCCGCCATGACGCCTATCCCATTAGGCGAATTTTCAAAGGAAATTCGCTAAAATCAATACGTGTATTTGAAGTTGTTATTTAAACCAAATAATATGAGAGATATAGTGTCGGACGATAGCGTCAGACAGAAGTCAGGGGAAGACGCCGCTTTAAGGTGCTGGCCTCCAACGGCAGCTCTGAAACTAACGCTCTTCACCATAATTTTCTTCCTGTTTTTCTATATTGGTTATATAAAATAATCTCGTTATTGATTACAATTATAAACACACGATTATCAATTTAAAATTGGTTATTTGTAAAGGAAATATTTGTATAATTATTTTTTGTACTAGGAATAGTTTGCTATGAACAATATGATAGGAGCGCATTCTCGCAGTTGGCTGGTGAAACGTCCTAATTACACACTAGCGCTCCTATTAACTGACTTCGGAACTAACCTTCTCTTGTCCAAAATAATAACTCACAGGACAACCTTACTTTATCTATATATTCTTTGATTATAACTTTTAGTTCATAATGGTGGAATGAAATTGTCCAAAAGGTAAGTATTAGTGTCATGAGAAATTTCCAATAAGAGCCAAACACACACTTGGAATAAGACATAGGAGATAAAAATACCATAGACGAAGGAGGTGTATGTATTGCTTTGTATGTGTATTGCTTACTTAAAACGACTATCAACTAAAATAAAATTAATGAAATATGATTGCTTAAGCTTACTTTATCTTGGAGTTGCTCAATCTTGTACTGTGCACATCCTAGTTGCTGCTTCAAGTTTTCCACCTGTTGCTGCAAAGCCATGTTTTTTCTACATTCTTCTTCCCGAAGTATTTTCATCTTATTATCCCTTTCACACCTCTCTTTCATTAAATCCTCGTTTTCTTTCAATAATTGATCATATTGATCTTTTAAACAATTGTATTTCTTCTCTATTTTATCATGTTTGTCTTTACTTGTTGAGCAGTTAGCCACTATGGATTCTATTTCAGATTTTAAGTCGCAATTTTCTGTTGAGAGGAGTGCATTTTTTTTGGCTAAACAAGTTTTTTCAGTTGTTAGATTAGAAATTTGTTTTTCAAGACACTTCATGTGATGCATAAGCTGATTTCGTTCTCCTAAATAACAGTCTTGCTCTTTTATTAATTTCTGATATTCTATTGATAGTTCATCAAATTCTTTACAAAGACGTTGATTCTTTTTGTTTAAATCTTCACTTTCTTCTTTCTATTATTTTCGCAATTTAGTTGATAAAATGTTTCGTGTAGTTGTTGTTGAATCGAATCAGTGCTTCTGGTATCCTCAGCAGTTTGCTGAGACGTAGATATAACCCTACACATGGAATGCAGCATTTTCCTCAGCATTTGAACTTGGTTGCTTGTATTTGTCTAAAAATTTTTAATGGTTAATGGACATTTGGGATGCTGCCAAGATGACGGAAATGGGAGTGGATCGACCCTTAAATTTCTAATTTATTTTAAACTAATTCCAGTTTTCTTGCAATAAGTGGCTCCCTGCAAGTCGAGTGCAAATCATGAAGAAATAATTTTTTAAAGCTTATTAAATTTCCTGTAAAACGAGTGTTTAATCATTAAAATCGGATGACTATTACCAAGTTATGGTTTTTTTTCAAAATCACCAAAAAAAATGGTTAATTTATGCAAATTCAGGGAATTTCTTTGAAAAAATACTGACTTTTTGACCATTTTGTTTGGCCATTTAAGAAATGTCATTACTTTATTATCCGATTTTGACGAAAAACACTCGTTTTATAGAAAATTTTATCAGCTTAGCCTTATGTTTTGCACACATGACTTACAGGGAGCCACTTATTAGAAGAAAACTGGAATTAGTGCAATTCTAAAAAATTTTGAGCTTGCTCTGGATAGGCAGACTATGCTTTTCCTTCATAATTTAAGGTATATTTTGAGAAAAATTTGGTTTTAAGTAGTACAAATGAGTCACATTTTTTAGGCCTGGCTTTGGACTATAACCCCTTGTTTTGAATTCATTTTATAGAAAATTCTAGGTGTCCTACCTTGGGTTGGTTAATGAGGTCATACATTTTTCAATAACAATAGGCTCCGTAAACTCTCCAACATCTCGCATAACTAAGATTCGTTCGTTTTTAAAAATTTATAAATTATATATATATATATATATATATATATATATATATATATATATATAATTTTTTCGGTCATATTATTTTCCAAACAATATCGATCTCCTAACTCTTTGACTCAATGTTTGTCAACGACCAAACAACCTCATAAGCTACATTTTCATGATGAGAATTCGCTTAAATACGGTTAAATTAGTTATGCGATGCATCAGTAGCTCTCGTTAGAAAAATACACTAAATAAAATAAATTATTACTATGCTCGCTTAGCTGGTTATATAAAATAGATAATATAAATATAATTATTAATTAAATAAAGATATTGCTCACTAGATATCTGTAAATATAAATAATGATATAATAATATAGATGCAAATATTTACAAAGAGGCTCAGTTCGTCTAAACATAGTCTGATTGTTTGGAAGAACTTTGATTTTCTAAAATAAATATAAAAGAAAAACTCATTTGATTTTTAAATTTGTTGTATTTTTAATGAATTTAACAAATGATTAGGGATGAGGACGGACGTACTGAAATGACTTAAAAAAAGCAGCAGATCCGTTTAGCATGAACTGTCGGCGTACTCACAACTACCCTGCAAAAATCAATCCGTCATTCCATATCGATCAATTTACAGTAGTAAGTACAATTTTATTCAACAAATGTTTTTACGTTGTATTCACAATTGACAGCGCAAATTTAAATAATTGGGTTTCAATGGTGAAGTTTGACAGCGCAAATCTGGGGATTAAAGCATGAAGTCAACAACGCGGCTACATAAAATGTCACCAGCCAAATCCAATATATCTTTGAAAAATTGGATCTTTCATAACAGAACATTTACTGTACTCGATCCGAATAGACCAAGAGCCCAGGGGTGTTATGTTAATAAAAAGTGTAATGGCTGGAACTGGTCTCAATTCTTCGTAAATACCTTCCTGATCAAGGATCTGCAATTCTGCCGACTCGTATCGGATGGGTGTCCCATCAGGCAGAACCTTTGACCCCTAAAGTGCGTTCAGCCTGGGACACCCATCCGATACGAGTCGGCAGAATTGCAGATCCTTGTTCAGGAAGGTATTTACGAAAAATTGAGACCGGTTCCAGCCATTACACTTTTTATTAACAAAACACCCCTGGGCTCTTGGTCTAGAACAAGCCATGACTGCTGCCTAGGTAACATTTGATAAGGACCAATAAGAGGTGTTCTAAATTGTTTTTACTAATGTAAAATATTTTACTAATTAATAATAATTAATTTTACTAATAATGTAAAATATCTTCTAATTAACCTTAAGCAAAATAAAAATTATACAAGCTAATATTCTCAGAAACATGCTGAAATAATGCATCAAATGTATTTGCTGATTTTCAAAGGAAAAATAAGCCTATGAAGTTGCGGGTCATCATCATTAAGAGAGGGAAGATATATATAAATATATATATATATATATATATATATATATATATATATATATATAATATATATATAATATATATATTAAGTATAATATATAATGTGAGTGTATTTGTTTTTTTGTGTATTTGTTGTATGAGATTTTGTTCCTAGAACTTTCTATGGGACACGATAACTTTCGAAGTTCTTTCGGATCTGAATGACATTTAAAATTAAAAAAAGAATAAACTTAAAATTTCGGAAACCGACCTTACATATGTCCGGAACCCTATTGTTAATGAAATGAGTATGAATTCATTAACCCACGATAATGACTCCGCAAACAAAGCAAACTAATAGTTTGTTTAATATATTTATTAGTTAATTAAATGTTTATCATTTTCCATGATAAACTTTTAAATTTAAATTATATTTAAAATCCTTTTGGATGTTATCTCCAAAAGGGACTAAAATTAACTTTTTGACTACAGTTTTACGAGAATAAAGTGAAGCTTTTTATCCCGCACCTCAAAATCCAGGATGAAAAGTAAATTCAGCCAGAGATGCCAACTTAATTGATAATTAGGAAGTGATGTCTAACACTGTTTTTGTCTTGCTCATTACACCATGGCAAACTTATCTAAACGTTTTTATGTTTAAGATAAAAACGTTTAGATAAGTTTGGTTTTGGATATGTCAGGCGAATTTCCCGTAGAATGCGTGTTTCCGTGGTTAACAACCTATTTCTTGCTTTAGGTTCCAGTTTATGCTTTACAACCTAAGCAGTTATTTAATTATTAAACACTGCTCGTTACTCATTTTGTCTGTATTTGGTTAAAGGAAACTGCGCTAAAAACTTTAAAAATAAACACTAACTGAGATGGAAACTAGTGCAAACAATAGTACGTATTGCCAATTTTAGAGGCATAGTTTTGTACAACCAACTGGATAATTATGCGCATTACCTTTAAAAAATACAGTCAAAATTAGTTACGAGAAATGCTTGATAATTAAGTAACTGCTTAGGTTATATTACTTAAACCGGAACCTTAAGCAAGAAATGGCTTGATAAGCACGGGAACAACGAACGCATTTCAAAGTAATTTCGCCCGACATGCGGACCACCGCGACAGAATTTTTTAAAATTTACATAGTTATTTATTAAAGCGTTATTTTAGTTAATAGGTTTAATATTCTTTGTGTTTGTTGATTAAGTTAATTGCTATTGTTCGTAGTTATAGTGAAACGATACGTGAAAATACGTGAAAGACAAAATGATTTTGTTTATGTTTACGACACTCCGCCTTTTCGCAAGTAAGGATCATATAAATGAAAATGTCTTTGATAATGATATAAATAAAATGTTTTACGCTATAACCCGTTGGGTCATTTTAGCGTTTCCCCTAACTCAAATCTCATCAACTAATCCACATCAGAGTTTGTATGCATTCAATTATCTAGGAAGCACACCCTCCGTACATGGTGGCACATATGACTAGTCCAGGTGTGCCCAGTTCATCTAGCCCAACCAGAATCTATCCAAACCCACAGCTCGCTAGTGGCCGTGACCAGATCACAATGTCCTAGTTCATCAAGCCCAACCAGAATCATGCAAACCCACAGCTCTGGCTAGTGCGTGACCAGTCACAATGTGCCTAGTTCATCAAGCCCAACCATAATCTATCCAAACCCACAGCTCTGGCTAGTGCCATGACCAGATCACAATGTGCCTAGTTCATCAAGCCCAACCAGAATCTATGCAAACCCACAGCTCTGGCTAGTGCCGTGAAGATCACAATGTGCCTAGTTCATAAGCCCAACCAGATCTATCCAAACCCACAGCTCTGGCTAGTGCCGTGACCAGATCACAATGTGCCTAGTTCATCAAGCCCAACCAGAATCTATCCAAACCCACAGCTCTGGCTAGTGCCGTGACTAGATCACAGTGTGCCTAGTTCATCTGGACCAGTTAGACTCTGGCTAGACTTACTGCTCTGTCTAGCGCCGACTACTACTTAGTGGAACTACTTAGTTCATCTAGTTTTACTAGCTCCTCTGATCACATTATTCTCACTTGGCCCACTCCCGTTTAATCAGTTTATCCAACCTCATCAGGTCCTCTAGCATCACCAGACTCAAGCTAGGCTCACCGCTCTGGCTAGTCCAGCGCCACCCTACAGAGAACTCTAGCAAACCCCCGACGACAGTGCGTACACAAACTCATTCTATAGCCCTGACCTGAAAGTCAAAGTTCCGCAGTGCTACTAGGAGACGTCTGTCTTCAAGAACTGAGCCCTTCGTTCCTAGTCACTTACGTTATTCGTGTCTCTACATTCACTTTAACTGACTAAGTTTTCGGACGTACAAAGGCCCAGTGTATTTTTTCGACCTTAATATCCATAAGCCCACAGAATGACTTTTCGTGAGCTGTACAAAACGGATATAAACATTTACCTCTGATTGCAGGGAAGTAAGTTTGTCAACTAGAAAATTCTTTTCTTTATTCAGTCTTTCAATCATTTGTTTCATAGAACAAGAGTTCTCTTTCAAGTCTTCTACTTGCGCTTTAAGATTTTTATTGCAGACAATGCACTGGAATAGTTTGATAGTTTTAGATAGTAAAGAATTTTGAAGACCGATTAATGAATATTTATAAATTTTATGTTCAGAGGCGTTTCAATTGCCGAAATTCGGAAATGATCTATTAACTATTCTCCTATAAATTTATTGCCCCCCTTTGGTCGAGAACAGAATGAAATGTACGAGAAGGAAGTACCAGTCACACCTAATAACAAAAATACGGGTACAGGGTACTTTGGGGCATTACTTCGGGATTTTGGATTTGAAAAAGTCCAATGTCCTAGTCCTCATAATAAACGCTCTAACCAATTAAGTTATCTGTGAGCCTACCTAGTTCTAATAATAAAATTATACTTTATTATAGACTTGAATCTCTCCAATCTCTCCAAACATATTAATGAATGTCAGCTTTCATTAGATTTGATATTCTCTTAGGGCTAAAAGGTATTGTGCGAGGCCATCATCCTAAGCACAAATAAATAAAATAATTCAATGCCAGCTGAGCCTAAACAATAATTTTGGCCTCGAGGTCTTTGAGTGAAGAGAATTTTCTTGGGATAGCTTGCTCTTCCTCAACAGTTGGCAATTTAAGCAGTATAACTAAGATTTGTTATTTAAGTGCACAATAGTTTGTACAGAATTCGTTGTCAAAAGATGGGCTTAGATTTGTGCATAATAGGGCATAGAATAATGTTTTTTTGGCTCTTTCGAGAACCGTAGTATATATAAATTATATATATATATATATATAATATATATTAATATATTATATATATATATTATATATATATATATGTATATATATATTTATGTATATACTACGGTTTCGAAGAGCTAAAAAACATTATTCTATGCCCTAAAAATAAATAAAAAAAATGCCCGTTTTAAGGCCATTCGGCCCATCAGGGTATTTACCCTGCGGGAACCACCTCAGGTGGGTTGCACCTACTACAGTCTAAGATTAATTAAAGTTGGCGAAATCTTTTAATACAAATACTATTTATAAAACCTTAGAGCATAGCCCGGGCTTGCGAACCCCGGACCTTCGGGACCGAAATCGAACGGCCACGGAGGCAGACATTCTATGCCCTATTATGCACAAATCTAAGCCCATCTTTTCACAACAAATTCTGTACAAACTATTGTGCACTTCACGTGCACAATAGTTGCTACTAAATATATATATTAATATATGTATAATATATATAAATATAATATATATATATATATATATATATTATATATTTATAATAAATATATATATATATATATATATATATATATATATGCCTATGCATTTTGTTAATATAATTATTTCAATAAAAAAATAGAAAAAGAAACCTTTTCAAGCTTGGATCTGAAGCACGCGAGTTGAGCTTTATCTTCTTGTATTGTTTTCTTCAAAGTAGCGATAATAAGTTTATTCCTATTCCCCATTTCATTCCTTTCCTGTATTTTTTCATTCTAAATTTGGATGGATAGGATAAAAAGAATTATTTACAGCCCCGAAATTTGTTATATGCTTAATATACTTATATTTATATGTCATGGAAGTTAACCTTAAAAATCAGTTACAGGGTATTTCTGAATTTTTATTTATTAGATCGAATTCGTAAAAGTACGCAAAATAAAACGTAAAACTACGTAAAATAATACGTGAAACTACGTAAAATAAAATGATAACTCGTAAACTAGACACGCTTGTAGTTTTATAAATAACTGCTTGCTAGCTTGATTTCAACTTTATCTACATTTTTTGAATTCACGAAATTTTTGCTGTCCTCATGCTTGTATGACGTCATACAAGCATGAACACTACTGTGTGGGTCCAAACCACACAGGAGTGTGAAACGGATTATTCAATTAAATGCCGGTTTCGAATTAATAATGATCACACAGTACTTTTATAAAATAGGAAATGTAAAAATAATGAAATATACTAATTCTTTAAACTTGGATCGCATGCACTCAATCTCTTCAGTTAGAGACAACACCTCCGCACACTTCTGGACGTACATTTCATTCCACTCTTTATCCTGTAACATGTTTATTATTATTATTAATTCTAAGAAATGCACATGTTTGTTAGAAACCTTATTGCTGCATTAAATAAGTTAGGTGGGTAGAATTTAAAAAAAAAATAGGAATAAAGAATATTTTGTCTTGATAAACTCACCGAGCGAGCAAAGAATATAATAGTTATAGAATGTCGGAAGGTATACGGGAGAGATAGACAAAAGGTGGGGATAAATTCGGTGCTGCCATCTAGCGGCAACTCTTAAAAAGTTAGTATCGTAAAATCATCGCATTCCTTGTTGCCATTTTAATGACACGAGTATCCAATTGAAATTTTTCATAACTATATAGAGCAATTATTTGAATTAATCAGTTTTGTGCCAAAAGTAGTTTCCTGAAAATAAGATGACAGTGGCGCATTCTGGTAGTTGGCATGGTGAAACTACCATATTACAAGCTAGCGCTCCTATTAACTATAACTGGCTTAGGATCTAACCTTTTCTTGACCAAAACAATAAATATTTCTTTATCTATATATTCTTTGCGATGCGAGCAAGTAAAATGGATTATGGATGAGGTGTGAGCCATTATGGATGAGGTGTTAGCCATTATGGATGAGGTGTTAGCCATTATGGATTTATTGATGGCTACAAAGTGCTCGTAAGGCTGCTCTGTTTTGTGGAGATGTTCCTCAATAAAGAGCTTGACCCTTATAACACTGAAACCTATGTATGAGCAGGTACTGTTTCTTTTGACATTGATGATGTTCTAATATCTGGTATCTTTCCTTTGATAGTGAGTCTTATACATGGCTGTATGCGTGCTAAATCTCAAATTGATCGCAAAACTTTGCCGCGTTTAATGACTTCTCAACAGTTTGCTGAATAATTATTGCGGGTTAATGACGTCTGACGTCGTATAAATTATTTTGTAGATAGAAGGATAACACCTATAGACTGAATTTTGTACAAAGTTCAAACTCTCTAGTATGAATACACTGGTAGCTACGATGATAATAGACACACACACACACTTACAGACAGACATCTTTGTGAAAACCACTTATAAGGTCTTAATAACATCTAATAGGATGATTCCGCTGAACATTTATAAACGATGCATGTTCAAATATTTATTAAATTTTTAAGTGGATCAAAAAGCATTCGAAGACGAGGCGCCGCAACGTTTGGGCTTTATTGACCAACCCAGTCAGGGTTTTACGTGGTACCTTGGCCGGAGGTTCCTGTTTTATGAGGAACTAACTCCACACAACAACCACGTGGTATTACGGAACTTTGACTTTTAGGTCAGGGCTAAAGAAAAAGTTTGTGCACACTGACGTCAGGGTTGCTAGGGTCTCTGACTAGCTAGAGCGGTGAGCATAGCTGGAGTCTGGTGATGCTTGATAAGCTGACGAGATTGGTGAGACTGGTGGCAAAGTGAGACTAATGACATCTGAGGAGCTAGTTAAACTAGATAAACCAAGCTCACAGTGAACTAGTAATCGGCGCTAACCAGAACGGTGAGCCTAGTGATATGGTGATGAGCCTATGGTGGCTATTTAACCCACCATATAAGCGAGGAACTCTAATGCGCACTAGCGGGCGGCAACCATGTTGTTTTCCATAGATAATTAGCGTTGTTGCCCTTTTGATCGCGGCGTATAAACAACATCGCGGAGTCTAGCTGGTCTGAATTTACTAGGCACACTGTGAACTAGTCGTGTTACCATGAGCGGTGAGTTTGGATAGTCTGGAGGGACTAGATGAACTAGGGACGCTGTGAACTAGTCGTGGCACTAGCCAGAGCGGTGAGTTTTGATATTCTGGTTGGGCTAGATGAACTAGGCACCCTGTGGACTAGTCATATGTGCCGCCATGCATGGAGGTTATGCTTTCTGGATGATTGAGTGTGTATAAACTCTGGGATGGATTAGTTGAGTATGATTTGAGTGAGGGGAAAAACTCTAATATGGCCCTACGGGTTTAAGTGTAAAAAATATTAGTTAACAATTATTATCCAGGTCTTGAATCACTAATTTAAAAAATCCTTGCAAAACCTACTTTCAACAATCACGGACTTCATCAGCGATTTTTTTTAATAGAAAATCGCAAAGAACAAATTATCTCTGAGGATTTAAATTACTTTTTGCTTTATTTCCGCTATTTAACAGTCCGGAGATGAACTTACCGAAACGTTTACAAGTAACTGTGAATCAGCTTCTAACATTTCCGATTCTTTTTGTCGTTTATCTGCTTCACACAGCTAGAATAAAAAATATCATATTGGAAGGATTAGAATTCAGGAATATAAGTGAAGTAATATTGCGTCTTTGTCTATGAATCCGAAGTCCGTAATTTCTTGTAGAATCAAGCCTGGTTAAGTTAGTCGTGGTTAAAATAACTGGCGACTTTGGCCCCTTGCCGATTTGTGACTATCGGTCTCTGCTTCTGCTAAGCGGTTCTTCGGCCAGCTCAGAATAAATCTCTTCTTTATTGGTTGTTGTTTTGATTTATATTTTATTATTTTTGATTGCATGGGATTTTGTCATCAAAAATACACAAACTGGCATGCACTAATACACTTG
Organism: Microvelia longipes; assembly: GCA_018340805.1. Lineage (NCBI taxonomy): Eukaryota > Metazoa > Arthropoda > Insecta > Hemiptera > Veliidae > Microvelia > Microvelia longipes. The sequence goes on from JACMZG010001863.1 coordinate 5,678,856, forward strand.
CGCCATGTGCTAGTAAATCTGAATTTTATTGACTGCTTCACGTTCCCTCACATTATTGTTCGTGAAAAGTTTATGTAGTACCCTAAAAGATGAAGTATCCCAGTTATGACTTCATCAAATAAAATATTTTGAACTTTGTAATAGCATTAAAACGTGGTGTCTTATGTTGAGGTAGACGAAAAGCTAAAGCGATTGAGGCCAAATTCAGCTTAATTTTACCATTCTAAGTAGCGCCAATGGTATATATATATATATATATATATATATATATATATATATATATATATATATATATATACATCTGTAAAAATACACACACCATCATGTGTGTTTAGAATTTTCTTTGGATGAGGGTCATTATGCTTAGAAACTAAATATTCAGTAAAAGTTGCAGAGCGGGGGGGGGGGAAGAAGAAGAAGCCTAGAGAAGCGGCTATAAAATAAATTAAAATTAATGAAATATGATTACTTAAGCTTACTTTATCTTGGAGTTGCTCAATCTTGTACTGTGCACATCCAAGTTGCTGCTTCAAGTTTTCCACCTGTTGCTGCAAAGCCATGTTTTCTCTACATTCTTCTTCCCGAAGTATTTTCATCTTATTATCCATTTCACACCTCTCTTTTATTAAATCCTCTTTTTCTTTCAATAATTGATCATATCGTTCTTTTAAACAATTGTATTTCTTCTCTATTTTATCTTGTTTGTCTTTACTTGTTGAGCAGCTAGCCAGTATGGATTCTATTTCAGATTTTAAGTCACAATTTTCTGTTGAGAGGAGTGCATTATTTTTGGCTAAACACGTTTTTTCTGTTGTTAGATTAGAAATTTGTTTTTCAAGACACTTCATCTGATTCATAAGCTGATTTCGTTCTTCTAAAAAACAGTCTTGTTGTTTTATTAAGTTCTGATATTCTATTGAAAGTTCATCAAATTCTTTACAAAGTCTTTGGTTCTCTTTGTTCAAATCTTCACTTTCTTTATTAAGTCTATCATTTTCGCAATTAAGTTGATAAACTTCCTCTCTAAGTTCTTTAGTTTCTTGATTAACCTCATTTTTATCGCAGGAAGATTCACTGGCTTCAGATGTATAAGATTTCTCCTTTTGTAATGGTTTTCGATCGCATGTGTTATTCTCTATTCCCCTATTAAGGGCACATTGTAGATTTTTATAATTGCTATGGAGATCTTTATACTGGTTTAATAAACATGCATATTTCTCTTGAACAGATATTAACTGACACTGTGAGATAAAAGAAATGTGTTAATTTATTTCTTATTAAATTTTAAAATGACAAGTAATGAGCATTGTTAAGAAGTAAATTAATATCATGTCTATCGCATAAGATTATTCCATATCAATTATACTCGTAGATATTTGTCTTTTGTTGGTATTTATACAGAATGGTAAATTTCAAATACAACCTTATTACTCAGCTCCGTACGGAGCTCTAGCGATAAATTGATATATTCCCCATACTAAGTCGACCTGAAGGAGTTTAAATACCTATTTTTTTGTAATCGTCTGGCATCTATGGTAATCTGACCAAAATTTATTTTTCTACGGTGACTTTAAAAAGTTTAATCGGAGCATACCATTCTATTAATCATTTCTGAATTTGTGTCATAACCTGGGCCGTTAGACACCAATAGCACTGTATTCCGGTACTTTTCTTAGACCTTCATTCTTCTATACTATGTATTAGAAGTGATGAATCTATTAAGAAACCCAGGTCCGTTCCGCCCCTCCAAGTGAAAAATAAGAGGCTTGTGGCCTCATACACACACACCTCGAAGTTGTCTGTACTAGAGATGTAGTGGCTGGGAGAATAGCGGGTTATCTATTTGGGACAGAGCAGCGGGACGTAGTGTTGTGTTCCACCTATCTTCAATATGACTCCCCTGACCCTTCACTTTTAGATACTTTATTGAACTTGGTTCGCTATTGTAGTGAAGGTGGCCTTTCTTTCTTAGTTGGCTGAGACGCAATAATACAGTGTGGGGAGCCCGACACCTACCGAAGAGGTATAGCCTTGCTAGAGTTTCTTATTAGCACAGAGCTGTACTTACTTAACGCGTAGCAGTTCCAACCTACTACACGGTTAGACGGATAGAGGTAATAGATAAAAGAGGATAATAGATGGAAATAATCTCTCTCTGATAATTGTCACATCCTAATCACTTTAAGTTCCTACCAACCTGAAGTCTCTCAGTACAGGAACTCGAGGACCACCAATTCGGAAAAGTTTCGTGATGTACTAAAATTAGACATGTACAAGTAGGGTACAAGTCTAGACACTGTCTAGAAGTCCTTGTCCTTGAGACAGAGAACTATGTTCAAGGTATTACTGAGGCTATAGTCTTAGCCTATGAAAATGGCTGTCCACTGAAAATTCGCAAAAAGCGGTTTTTAATTCTCTTGTGGACTCCAGAAGTAGCCTTAAGAAAAAGATTAAAAAGTCTCTAAGCAAAGCAAAGAGAACTAACCTACCTTCTTTGAGGCAGGATTACAAGTCTATCCGCTAGAGGTATAAGGCACAGATTAAAATGACAAGGATGGAAGCTTGGAGAGCCCACTGTGCTGGTGTCAGTGTTAGTGCTTTCGAAAGCACTAATAGTGTATAATGGTCCTCTTCTCATGGAGGGAGAGTTTTCCTCATCAGAGAGGGAAGCCCTAGAGAACCCTATGTCCACGCATATGCCTGACTCACAAGTGCTAGGGGAGGGAGAGTCTCAGTAACATCCTCTGGCTTCCGTCCCTGGAGATGGATGTCAGCTCTTAGCCTAAGAGGTCATTACTCGCCGCAAAGTAAAATTTGCAATTCAGAGCTTTGCGCCACACAAGTCTCCTGGATTTGATGGGGTTATGCCAGTAATACTTCAGAAGGGACTAACCTTTTTCACTCACCAGACAATTCCTTTGTCTTGGAGGAAAATGAGGGTAGTCTTTATACCTACAGAAGGAAAACCAGACTACGCCCTTGGAAAATCGCTTATTATTCTTACGTCGTTTTTTCTGAAAACGACGAAAGGCTGGTTGATCCATATGTCTGGGGTAATCCTGCTCGTCCCTTAAGCAGGCTGCAATATGCCTACCTGGCAGGTAAATCATGTGAAACTGCATTTCCTCATCTTGTTCGCAAGATTGAAGGAGCTCTTAACAAGAAATAGGATATCGAAAGTGTGTTAACAGTGTCTCTGTAGATTCTTTTTGTCAGGCAGTCTCTCCATCCAGTTCTTGTTGGCTCGATTTGATCCATGATGCTGTTGAGGTATGCTTGAGCCCAGCGCAACGGCTGCTCTATTAGAGCTGCTGTGAACAGAAGCTGTCTCCGGGGAGGAGTTCTCGCCCCTCTTTTGTGGTTCTTAGTCATTGACAGCCTCATTACTCTATTTGCAAGAGCAGGCTACTACATTCAGGCTTATGCTGATGACGTAGCTGCCCTTATACTGGGCAAGTTTGTTGACACTGTCTTTGAGATTGCCCACAGAGCACTCTGTTTGATTGAAAGGTAGTGTATGGAATAGGGTCTTGGGGTGAACCCTAAAAATACTGCTGTAGTACCATTCACTAGAAGAAGGAATATAGACAGTGTTTGAGACTTACTATTCAGTGATAAGACTCTTGAGATCTCTACCTTCGTTAAGTATCTTGGAGTAATCCTTGACGCTAAACTTACTTAGGGACCTCACCTAGAAGCTAAGCTCGAAAAAGCTCTGGCTGCCTGGGTATGCTGGAGGGCTATGGGCCCCTCATGGGGTCTAAAGCCCTAAGTCGTACACTGGATCTATACCGCCATGGTTATACCCGTGATAGCTTATGCTTGTGTAGTCTGGTGGCCTAGACTCTCTTGATAGTCAGCCAAGAAGATGCTATCACATCTTCAAAGGACTGCATGCCATGGAATAGTTGGTGCGATGAAAACCGCTCCTACTAAGGCTCCACAGGACTTGACAGGACTCCCTTCTCTTGACTTATTTCTAAAATATGAGGCTATGTCAGCCTCTAACCGCCTACATTGTTCTTGTCAATAGCTAGGGTGCCCAGTCGCTACAATGGTACAAGACAGTATGGTACCTAAGTGGAACTTTGTGGCTACTTGGACCCATTCTATTCTCACTCTGGAGTAATGGACTCAAAGTCATACCATTCTCCTCTCGAGATATATGGTTTACCGATAGATGGTCTATCAGGGGCTTGAATGTTTTGTAAAGAACCCCGGTATAATACGGTGTGAGCCTAGGCAGATATACTTAAGTTTTCCAAGCTGTGGTATTTGCCATTCTAGCTTGCTGCCAGGTTTTCCTGAGAGAATCTCGATCTGGGTCACAGATTTTTGTCTGTTCTGACAGCCAAGCTGCCATTAATGCTTGGACTGCTTATAAATGCTCATATAAGCTAGTTCAAGATTGTGTTAATTCACTTAATACACTTGGACAGATTAACGGGGTCCAAATACTTTGGTTACCTGGACACACTGGTGTTGAGGAAAATGAGGCAGCTGACCAGCTGGAAAGGCTGGGTTCTAGCTTCATTCCTTCCACTCCAAAACTTGTAGTAGTTTTGGAACACTGTGTTGTTAAAACAGCTTATAAAGACTATATACGTAGAGAATTTAGTAACCTGTGGGTAGATTCTGCAGGAATGAGACAGTCCGAGGTGCTTATTAAAAAGACGTGACAAAAGCACACTAGATAACTCTTGGCTCTGAATAGGAGTATCAGTCATTCATTAACTGGTATTCTTAATACCAGTTTAAAATTAAATATAAATATTAAATTAATGTTTCCCGGCGTTTGGATAATATTACATCACCTTGTACTCGTCTAGTTGTTGTTGAATGGAATCAGTGCATCTGGTATCATCGGAAGTTTGTTGAGACGTTGATAAACCCTTACATACGGAATGCAGCTTTTTCCTCAGCATTTGAACTTGGCTGCTTAGTTCTGTCTAAACATTTATACTTATAATGGTTAATAAATATTTATTTTAGCGAATTTTCATCAGGGAATTGCGTTTATGTAGTAGTTCAGGTTATGGAAGTTGAGGGAGTCTTACTGTCATAAGAATCTCATGACAAAGATCCCTCCGTCATTAACAGAATTATTGGTAACGATTATGATAAGGGTATAATTGGCAAGTTGGTAGTGACAAAAATCGTAAAAAAGCTTATTTTTAATATTTATTAAAGTAACTTTAATAAATATTAAATATCTTAAGAATATTTAAATAAACACAAGCTGCTATTCATGAATCAAGGCTTCCCTATCTTAAATTAGCTTAAAAATACTGAAGCGTAAAATTTTGTCGTTTAGGCTAGCATGTTTACTAGGAAACATTAACGTATCTATCTATGTGGTGGTTAGATACAAGTATCGGGTCATATTTAAGAGTTATACCGATCTTAAATATGACACTAGGCATCCATTTATTCATGTTAAATTGGAACAAAAACGTTTTTATGTTCACGACGGCCAAAAAATACGGTTAATTCTATCGTCATCACGCTATCTGAGAATATGTCGTATGACGAAAAATAGTAGGCAGACTATAAGTTAGAGACTGTCAAAGGTCTTTGTTGTTTGAGAGGCTGTCAAAGTTCTCTTGACTGTCAGAGGCTGTTTGAGGAGGTCTCTTTATATCTAAAAAACTTCAAAGTATCATTTAAATTACTTTTTATTAAACAAATATTTTTTCCCGAATTTTTATGTTTTCTTAAAGTTAGAAGAGACGTCATTTGGGTACACCCTGTGGGACTAACTTCAAAAGTCTTATTTAGGAAAGCAGCAGCGTTCCGCACCGCCAAGTCAAGAAGAAACGATAAATACCCCGCTTAGTCAGTAAAAAAGTAAAAAACCTATTAAAGCTGCCTGTGTATATTATACTGTACGCAACTGTAGTTGCTGAAACGTCGTTATTTAATAAAATAGTGGGTGTTAAATTTTATGCTGATATAATCCTTCCTCTCCCCCTTTTAAGGAGGTAAGAAAGCAATATTATAAGATGTTTTTGTAGAAATAAAATTTATCTTATTTTATTAAAAAAAATAATAGCACTTCGCTTAAAGAATATTTATTTATTATTGATTGTCTAGTAATTTGATTACTTACATTAAGCTGTTCTAGATTGAATTCTCTGTTCTTGGATATTTCTTTTTCTTTTTGGACAAGCATTGTAAGAGTATTTACCTGAAAACTTATGTAAGGTTAACTAAGCAGGGGCGTACAAAGGGAATAAACATGGGTGTACAAAGGGAATAAATAGGGGCGTACAAAGGGAGTAAACATGGGTGTACAAAGGGAATAAATAGGGGCGTACAAAGGGAATAAACATGGGTGTACAAAGGGAATAAATAGGGGCGTACAAAGGGAATAAACAGAGGTGTATAAAGAGAATATAGGGGCGTACAAAGGGAATAAACAGAGGTGTATAAAGGGAATAAATAGGGGCGTACAAAGGGAATAAACAGAGGTGTATAAAGGGAATAAATAGGGGCGTGCAAAGGGAATAAACAGAGGTGTATAAAAGGAATAAATAGGGGCGTATAAAGGGAATAAACAGAGATGTATAAAGGGAATAAATAGGGGTATACAAAGGGAATTAACTAAAGTGATGTAGAAATTCATACAGTAGGGGTGGGGGCGGGGGACACAGTGATCCAACCCCTTGGTTTGAGGTGGTCCTAAAAAAATAGGGATTACTTGCATCAACTACCGCACCGAGCGCTAGTTTTGACCTTGTACGGCTGTTATCACTATTGCTATCAGTTTTAAATCGAGGCTTCTATTTATGTTTATAAAATATGTAAGCAAGACAATTTTTATCTTATTCATTAACTTTTTTTTTAGTTGTTCATAAGAATTTTTTTTAGAAAATAGGAGGGTTAGAGGTGGCTTTTAAATAATTCAATCTTGGAATTGAAGAAATAATTATTTTATATATGCTGTACTAGGTGAACCGACCTGCCTCTAGTGGAGAAAGGGTGAACTTAAGGCAGGCCCATCTAAAACAGCTCATTCTGGGGGAGTTAAACCACTGTGTTTCGCGCCCCCACCCCTACTGTATGAATTTCTATATCACTTTAGAATGAACCTTTATTCCCATCGATTTTTATATTTTTTACAATGTAATTATCCTATACTAATATTTGATTTTTAAGAATTTTCAAAGCAGATACATTTAATAAAAATTGAACTAATACTGATGACATGAAGTCTGATTTCGTTGCTCTTATATATGACTACATTGTTTAATTTATTCTTACGTTTTTCTATTTAATGAATTTTCTCAAATTTGCCGGGTCAATACTGACGGTTGAAGGCGTCATATAATAATTATTTTTCGAAGATCACAACTAGACCAAAAGATTGTTTTTGGGCAGGAGTTATCCAGCATCGATAACACAGTCAAACTTTAAGCTGACGAGCTGTGTTATCCAGCTCTTGCCCATTATTTGAAAACAATTTTTAAGTTATTAGTTTGTTAATCGAATTTGCTCAAATTGTTTAATTTGTGAACATTTTAATGTTGTAAAACATAAATGTGATATCTTCATTGTGTAAAATTTCTTTTAAGTTATTTTTTATATCTTGGTTTTTTCTGTTATCACTATAAGTATTTTTCTCTCTGGGTACTGTTAATATCATGCCATTATTATTGTGTGATGCTGCCAACCCTGAAGATGGCCACGTAATAAAGTTGCCGAAACGTCGGTGAAATGAATTTGAAGTTTTAGTGTGTTTTTTCGCTATCCCCGAGGTTGAAATCATAGTGCACTATATATATATATATATATATATATATATATATATAATATATATATATATAGAGGTTTGATATTTATATATATATACATATTAAGCATACATTTTTTACTAATTATCCTATACTAATATTTGATTTTTAAGAATTTTCAAAGCAGATACATTTAATAAAATTGAACTAATACTGATGACATGAAGTCTGATTTCGTTGCTCTTATATATGACTACATTGTTAAATTTATTCTTACGTTTTTCTATTTAATGAATTTTCTAAAATTTGCCGGGTCAATACTGACGTTGAAGGCGTATATAATAATTATTTTTCGAAGATCACAACTAGACCAAAGATTGTTTTTGGCAGGAGTTATCCAATGAATTTGAAGTTTTAGTGTGTTTTTTCGCTATCCCGAGGTTGAAATCATAGTGCATATATATATATATATATATATATATATAATATATATATATATATATATATATATATATATATATATATATATATATCGGTTGAGGTGAAATACACACACCCACACGCATTTATATATAATATACATATTAAGCATAGAAGTAATATAAGATTAAAGACCTCCTGGGTAAGCTGGACGTATTCTCGTTTCATCATACATATCCTATCTTGTTTACACTGAAGCATTGCTTTCAATTCGGTCATGTCTTGATTTAGTTTTTTATTTTCTTTGCACAACCTCACCATTTCTGTTTTCTCCTATGATTTCAAATATTCAGTGATTTAATAACAAGAAATGGTAAAACAAATATTTGTTGCAATAAGGCGGCGTGGCTAATGTTGCATGATTATATAAGTTCTAAATATTATCGCATCGCCCATTCTATCTAATGTTTTTGCTTTATTTTCTAATCGGTCATTTCTCTATCCACGCTTTAGCTCAACGGTGGAATGAACGGTGTAATGAATGATTTTTTCATTATGACACTGAAAAAAGGTTAGTTTTTCTGAGGTAGAGTTCAGGGGAGAAGATAAGCCTCTTCTGCAAAAAACAGGATGGAGGGAGGGGTGGGGGTTGATGCTAGGATCCGTGGTGTAGCGGCAATATAGGCAATACACAACTGTGTTGCGTAGTTAGTCTACCCAAAAAACCTGCAGGCGCACGCAACGTGTGGTGCCGCTGTACCACAGATCCCAGCATCAACCGGGGTGGGATATCTAAAGAGGCAACATAGTTGGATTTATTCACAGGCAGACACAGACCTCTTTTAAGAAAATATTTTTTTTATTTTATTTCAAATAAGCTTTTCATTTTGTTCAACCTTTTCACAGCCCTAAGCTTGTGTTTTAAACCTTGTATTTTATGGAAGTCTGATGGTACAAAATAATTATTATTATTGGGTCATAATAAAAACAGATTCAATTAATGAGATTGCATAAGTTGTTTTGGACTCCTAGTAGTGTACCAGTTAGCACGTAAGCCCGCCGTCTAGACAGACTATTCAATTCCAAACCGGAATCTTGCGATTTTTCGAAGGGGGGGGGGTTAAAACCTTGGTGGTGGTGGTCCGAGCCAGTGCGATGTCAGGTACTAGTAACAGATATTTAAGCCTAAATAAACCTATGAGTTTATAGAAGATTTAAGTAGTTTGTATAAAATATGTTTCTTCTCTCTTTCTATATGTATATATATTTAATAGTTTCTAGAGTAGAATATCTGATCATGATAAAATGACGATATATAACGATGATGAGAAAATATGATCGTGGAGTTACTTGTAGCTTTAGAATTTTTATATTAGTAAAATTGTGGTGTAGCTTTAAGGGGATTAGTCTTTTTAGTGTCACGGACTTCGTTCTTTACGACTACTTTCTGCAATACATTTTATTTTATAAAAAATTTCGTTTGCATGTTATAACACAATTATATACAATTCTGGCACCGTTGTCTTGGCGAGTTTAGTCGACAATAACTCTTGATGTAGAAATAAAGTACAGCTATTTCAGGTTTCTGTACAAAATCTAAAATCAGGATTCTGTAGAAAAGTAAACTTAATTACAATTTGCACAGTTGAATATTGTATATAATATTTTCTCAATATTTTTTATTGCATAATTAAATCAGCTCTCTTAAAAAGGGAAATTAATTAAAATATACGGGGTTGTAACGTAAGTTTATTAAGTTTATCAGTAGCTTACATACATAATATTATCTGAGGTACATTTTCAAAAACCGGAAATGATAAAAGTGGATATAAATATATCAATTGAAACATTAGAAATTAATCTTAATTTATTTAAATTAGGTACAAAATTTCAATATATATATATATATATATATATATATATATATATATATAATTATATAATATATATATATATATATTTATGTATATATATTATGTTAGTATAAGAATTTTATTTAACTATAAATGTATACATATTTATTAATTTAAAATAAGAAAATAATACTGCCTGAACCAAACATCATAAATGAACTACTACTTTTGATTAAAATTCTAAAAATGTTTTTATTTTAACAAACTATTGAACAATATCATAATCACAAGTTATGATTCTTCATACATTTTTTTTTTGTTGTAACATATATTTATTTAATTTATTTTTATTCTTGTCATACAACATATTATTATGTTTGTGTTACTATGACAACAACAGTTATATCCGTGCATAATAGTAAAGAAGAAGTTTTATATTCAAATGTATATTTATAACCTTAGAATAATACTAATACAGAAAAAGCCGTAAACACAATATAATTCTACTGATAACACGAATTCCTGTTGACTGGTGGTCATAAGTAGGGGTTCCACCAACACAAACACCAACACTTGTTACCACAAGGGGTAACAACAAAACATTATTTTAAATATGTTTATGAAGATCCAATAATGAAGGAACACCTGCTGAATATTTAATAAATCCGATCCTAGATGGCAAAAGGTTAGCGGAATACAAGAATCTACATTTAGTTGACGAGGACTACTTTTGATATAATTGTAATTAAAAACGTTAAACTACAATGTAAAATGCTTAAAATATTGTAATGCACCGATATTTATATAAGTATTTTAATAATAATCATTAATTAATAACAGAACATAATAATTCAGCAACCGGAAGTATTTATAAACTTTATATAAGAAAATTGTATATTGTTAGGGTGGCAGCATTACTTAAGACCGCCAGTGAAACTACTTCGCTATTATCAGTTATGCTCCTTCTGTATATAGTATTATTCTAAGATAATATCATTCTGTCATATATGTTAATATTATGTTAAATGTTACTATGACAACAATTGCTGTCACTGTATTTGTTTATTACATGTTAATTATGTTATAAATATACGTTTGTTCTTTATTATTATGCACAGATATTGATGTTCTGTTTTTTAGACACAAAATACTCTATAGAGGCCCTACATATTAATTTTACCGATATAATAAAAAACGCGAATAATAGAATCTAACCTGTTTGAGTATTTTTATTTAGTATCTGAACTAAACAAATGTGACCAACATTTTATATTATTTACAAAAATACTAGTGATTAAAAAGTAATTAAGGGAATAGTTCATCATTTGCTATAATGGAACATTACAGCTACTACAATTAAATCCTTACAATGGTTCTAGACTTAGAACATGAAAATAATGGAACATTACAGCTACTACAATTAAATCCTTACAATGGTTCAGACTAGAACATGAAAATAATGGAACATTACAGCTACTACTATCCTTACAATGGTTCTAGACTTAGAACATGAAAATAATGGAACATTACAGCTACTACAAATAAATCCTTACAATGGTTCTAGACTTAGAACATGAAAAAATGGAACATTACAGCTACTACAAATAAATCCTTACAATGGTTCTAGACTAGAACATGAAAATAATGGAACATTACAGCTACTACAATAAATCCTTACAATGGTTCTAGACTTAGAACATGAAAATAATGGAACATTACAGCTACTACAATTAAATCCTTACAATGGTTCTAGACTTAGAACATGAAAATAATGGAACATTACAGCTACTACAATTAAATCCTTACAACTAGACTTAGAACATGAAAATAATGGAACATTACAGCTACTACAATTAAATCCTTACAATGGTTCTAGATCTCTTACCCCTATTATTTATTTAGTAACTATTAAACTGTTAAGCAATTTTCGTACCACGTTTGGCAACTTTACAAGTTAATATGAGCATAAAGTAATAGAGACTGTTTTCAAAACTCCATTATATCGTATGAAATTTGATAAAACATCGTTGGCATCATTTGATAAAATATCAGGTTGGCTCACCTGATATTTTCTACTCAGTATAATCTGTTCATCATATTTATAATCTTTACTTTTACATAAACGACTAGACATTGTACAATTAGTTAATTTTTATGAAGTCTACAATAATTATTACAATTTATTTTAAAAGCAAAACTAAACTCCTTTGTAAGCTAATTACACTAGGTTTATTATTAAAAAATAAAATATAAGAAACAAAAGGAAACTCCATTGCTTCTTCATTGTTAATATTTTATATACAATCATAAATACAAGTAGTAAAAAACATAACATAATTAAAATAATATCTCCAGAATAAAAGTTACTCTCTATATCACCAAGAAACCGTCAAAAGAACTTGCTATTGTAAGAGAAGAATTTTATAACGAGACTCGTGCTCTGAATACAGACATTCTCTTAATTTAACGAATCAGTGTCATGATAGATTATGTATATCTTATGCAAATTATTAATTTACCTGCTTATTTTTAAAAGGCAAGCTTATGTTAAATTTTTTGCATGAACTTATTTGTGTTATTTGTAAGTTTTAGTTCTTACAATGTAAGAACAAAAACTTGTTTCTATTAGATGTATCGTTGAACTAGTATATTAGTTATATTAAACCATCATAACATCAATACTACTACTATACCACCACTACTGTCATTATCATCATTCGAGCAACCAGGTTGTATTGAGATTGGTTAAACCAGGTTGTACTGAAGACTGGTTAAAACAGGTTGTACTGAAGACTGGTTAAAACAGGTTATTCTGAAGACTGGTTAAACCAGGTTTTACTGAAGACTGGTTAAACCAGGTTTTACTGAAGACTGGTTAAACCAGGTTTTACTGAAGACTGGTTAAACCCTTCGTTTACTTTTTAATACGTTTTAAAATGTATACAAATTACATTATTATGCATCATCAATATATTTCATTTTTAATTATTATTACTTTTAAACAAGTATTGTTTTGAGAATTAGAAATGTTAAATCTAATAACGTTTTGAAGATGATCTTAAATCTACTTAGATGAAACCTATATTTACATTCTCGCTAAGTTTAAATCCATTTCTTACATCTATTTACAATGTCTGAAATCAGAGAGATGCGTCCTTAACAGACTCATAAATTTTTATGGACGATTTTACTCCATTTGGACCATTATAGAAATGATATTGAAATACAGTTTCAGACCTCATGAATCTGATTAGGACTGGGTTTCTGTCTATAGATCCAAGACACCCATGGACTTCTGGTGCATTGAGATGTTTCTGGTTTACTTACTATTGTCTCCTGTGGCTGACATTTCTCTTGTAAATTGCTCACCTAAAATTATAAGGACAATTTTTAATTTTATTTTATACATTGATGTGCAAGGTACAGTGGGTAAATTAGAGTCCCATCTTGCATTAGATCGTGTAAACAATTTATAATTTTAAAATAATTGCACTCTTACAGACAGAGAACTAGGTAAAAATCATTTAGGAGATCTTAAAACTTAAGATCGCTACCTTTTATTGTAGTTATGACTGTAGTTATACTACTGCTAAAAAGTAAAAATGATGACTATTTAAGCCATAAGGTAAAGCTCATAAAAACTTTTTGAACCGTTCAGTTCATAGCTTGGCATTTCATTGTATTGGTGGAAGTATAATAGGATACTCAGTAGAGATTGAGAAAAGTTTTTCTTAGAGTCAAAGCTCATTATAACGTACAAACCATTGGGCTATGAAAGAGCTCTGCTACCATTTGGTCCATACTTCTCCAATAAGGATTGTTATTTTATATTTAATCCTTTTTATCAATAAAAATTCAAGGTGTGTGTAGTGCTAAATGGATTTTTAAGTTAAGAAGGATTTTTTCCCATTTCAATTGAAGCTGAAATTAGTTAAAAGTTATTTTTACTCTACATTCTCTTATTAATCATATTATTACTGTGATGATCCGCCATATTTAGTTTTTAATATTTCTTATCAACCCCCCTCCCCCTATTATGTATAGCTCTCGAGTTGCAAGACGTAACCTCTCTCTCTCTCTCGCTAACGAGCCTAGAGGAAGGTTGAGTCGAGCAGTTAATAATTAATTTCATTGTAAGTACCTTTATTATGTTTTATGTTTTATTATATTTTTAATTTCTTAATAATAAATCACTGTATAAACGTACAAAAGAGAGCAGCGATCTATATATTATTTATACCCAACCCTACCACCTTGACATAACTATTATTTAGTTCTAGCCCTACTGTATTTTTACGTATCATATTAGCCTGACAATTTTAAAAGGGCTTGCTAATCTAAATCTATGAAATAACACATGATCATCACCAGAAGTAAAAGTAGCGATCAGATGTCTATTTGCGAATGTGTTTACTAACTGATGTGTAAACAAATGCATAAGTGCTGTGATTGGTCAATGTTAAAGTTTATGCTACTTACGTTAGAAACAAACCAATCACAGAGCTAGTAGTTGTGCTTGCTTAATAGTAAATAGATTTACTCGCGTGAGCTCTATTTAGTGTTTCTGTTAATTGTGATTAGCTTATTCTATACTTTATTGCTAACAAAAGTTAATTTAACCCCACAAGAAGTTAGCATTTTATTAAATAATCAGAGTAAAACAGTTTCATGCTCGCTAATAAATTAATCTATATGACATGCATCATTACTATCTTCATATAAATTCTAATTCATAAGAAGAGTCTGTATAGTAATTCTCTAGAGAATACTTTTTATTGAGATTCTTTTTATTATGAAAACAAAAGAAATAAGAAAAATAAGAAAAACCTAGAACTCTGTTTTTAACATAGAGATATTATTACTAGAAAGGCCCTATAGGTTAAATTTTGTAACATCCAAAAAGTAACCTGACTATACATTTGCTAATAAATAAAATGAAATAATCAATACAAAATTAGTAGTAAATTAGTAGCTTATATAGCAGAACGTTAAAAATACAAATCAAAACACAAACAATGTGAGGGAAGCCGAAATCAATCGATTTATTTTAACCTTAACTCACTCATGAAGAAGGTTTCAATGAGGTTACATAGAGCCCCTGAGAGCCCTGAAAAGATGTTTCAGGCCTCTTAATGTATTGAGATAGGCTATGCCCCATCTAGTATATATATCTCTATGGTTTTCAATAACTATGCGTTTTAATGAACATTAACAATTTGAGAAAAGTTATAATTAAAGTAATTAATCATTAAGCATCATAAAATATTCCTTTAAAGCTTATCCTCGCAACTTTGGACTCGCTTTGCTCGTCCTTAGAATGTCATAGCAGCCAAACCTTATAAATGTACTAATTAGGTTTCACTACGCTCGAGCAAAGAATGAAAAGAAAGCCTAACGTTTAGGGCTCGATCACCAAATTTGTTTGATTACGTAATGCCTAAAGTAGTAATTATTCAGCCAAACTCAGGATATGAACATTATCTTTATCATAAAAACTTTATGATAAATGATCTTACGAAATAGAATATAGTATTTGAACGAATCTGTTTTCTTCATTTTTACTTAATGTATGCATTTTAAATATCTATACACAAATCACCATATAAACACACACACACACACACACACACACACACACACACACACACACCACACACACCACACACACACACACACATATATATATATATATATATATATAATATATATATATATTATATATATATATATATATATATATATATATATATATATATATATATATATATATATTATATATATATATATATTAAAGTTGTGTTATTAAATATATAAGATAATTATGTGTATTTCAATGTAAACACGTTAACGTTTTACGCGATAAAAACAGTACCTTAAAAATTAAAATACCATACTAAAGTAAATATGGCAAAGAAGTGGTTAAGTAGAAATATAGAATTAAAAGTAAAATGTGGGTAAGTATAAAGATAGAAAAATTTGAAAGTATAGAAGTGGTTAAGTAGAAAGATAGAATAGAGTATTTGCATTTAAAAAAAAAATGTTTGCCCATAAAATAATCAAATAAGCATTTAAAGAAGAAGAGAGGGGGAATAGGTGAAAGAGTGGGGTGAAAACGGAACGTTCTAAAGGTTGGGTCGTTTAACGTAGAGATGGGAATTTTAGTTAGAAATATCGTAAGGTCAACAGTTGCTTACAGTTCAATAGAATGTAAAGAAGATTGAAAAAAAAAAACAATTCCGTGATGCAGGTAATACAATGCTAAGGAAAGTATAAGTAGTAGCTAAGGAGAGTCCGCAGCTGTCAGCATCATCTTGTTGACAGTATAGAATAAACTCTTATGAATGTTGCTCTATTAAATATTACAAGGCAGTATTCATACCTCTGACGTCACACAAGCAGTCGAGGCCGTTTTTCCGCCAAAAGAACATGTTTAAATATATTTTTCGTTTTTTTGATGTATCATCCAAGGTATTTTAATATTTTACATTACATGTGTTCTTCTACATTACGTACTTAAAGATAATGCAATAAAAAAAATGTGCAAATACTCTATTCATCGACAGTAAACAACTGGTTAAAAACAAATATAGAATTAATTGAGAATGTTATTGTTTCTTTTTAATATAAAAGTATTTGTAGTTGGTTAGTTTTATATTATTCTTCATTGTGATATTCAAACCCCTATTTGGTTAATGTTTAATTATTGCAGGCGCACATTTAATATGTTTTTAAACTCTGCAACATGTGACGATTTAGTTTTTTGTTTATTACTTAGACGTGCTGTTTAAGTTTTGATTGGCCAGATAAATACCTTAAACTGCAATTCTCTTAAAGCTTTTTGACTACTCTCTTCATGAGCCTGTTTTTCTAGAATCTAATATAAGAAACAAAATTTTGCTTGTGTTAAAAATTTGGCACAATTTACAGTAAATTTTGTTTATCCAAAAATTAAAAAAAAATGGTTACACGATTTAGAATATTTGTAACTTTCTATTGAGAAAGGACGGTATTTGGCGAGTAGCTGAATAGATCTTTAGATGCTTTTGGTATTATATAATTATAACCTATTTGGTTCTAACTAAAGTTTGTTATACAAACTAACCATACATGACGTTAGTTACCTCATTTATTGGTATACCTATTATTAAAAAGACTGACTGACTTAAAATAATAAGATTAATATAAAATTATTGACCAAACTATTTAAACTATATAATTTTATGAGGAAGTGGTCAGATAGGTAAAGAAAACACAAAATTTGAGCTTTCGGCCGTAAATTAGGCCTTCATCAGAAGTAGATAACTGAATCAGATAACACATAAAAATAAAACATTAGTTATATTAATCTAACAATAGCTAGCTGTGTATACCATCGGAGAACGACACCTACTTCTAAACAAAGATCTAGTTTGAATAATTTGATTGCAAATGTTTAGGTAAAACTTGTTCATCTTTGCAGCGTAGCAAAAATACCTTGTCATTCCTAGCAGCAGCCAGCTTTTTCTTTACCTATCTGACCACTTCCTCATAAAATTATATAGTTTAAAATAATAAGATTGACTATAAATAAATTAATGACTTTAATAATTTAACAATAAATTAAACTGACTAATATTTTTCTCAGGACTTCCCAAATAAGACTCCATGAAAATATTGACTATTTGACGCATAAAAATATGTGACATCTAAGGTGCCAGCCTGTCAGCTGTCAACCAGTTCATTTACAAATTGTTATGCGTCTCACTTTCCAACACTTATGGTCAATGGCCATATTAAAACGTATGGCCCTCACCAAATGGGAGCAATAGTATGGCCAGTAATTTTCCTTTAACTTAATGCTTATATAAAGTTTAGTTATTTTCAATTATTTATTTAAAAATTGTCTTACCATCATTTGCATTTTCTTATCTGCTTCCTCTTTTGCTTGGTTTAGCGAGCATTTCAAAGTTTCAATTGTTTTCAAGTGACATGAATTCTGTAAATTTAATAATGAATAATAAATTATAGTGTCATAAGAACTAGTCATGCTTAGCGCGTGTGTCGGTCACCAAGACAGATCGGATTCGTAACTGGTCGAGAACTCCAAGATATTTTTGCTAAAGATCGATCCTTTAAGACGCTGTCCTTAATACTTATAAGTGATAAAGAAGTGATAAACAAAAATAAAGTGTGTATTTTCGCCTTATTGTTTAGAGAGCAGAAAAGCTTAGTCCAGCAGTGAGGCACGAGTTGTTTCTAGATAAAGCTGGAGAAACCTATAGTAAAGTCATAGGTCTTAGTGGCAAGGACTTAAAAGGTAGGACACTATCTTCTTTCTAAAGTATTTAGATTCTAAGAAGCAAAAATGGCCTAACGACTTAGTCTTCTTACTAGGTGACCCATCACACCTCCCTAGATAATTGCAAGGGGACTCACCACAGCTCCCTAGATAATTGCTAGGTGACTCACCACACCTCCCCAGATAATTGCTAGGTGACTCACCACACCTCCCTAGATAATTATATAATAAATATATATAATATAATATATAATATAATATATATAATATAAATATCTTTATTTAATTCTTACACAGTATTTCTTAAATTTTACAATAATTATACATCATGTTGCTTATATTATTTTATTTTTATTTACACTTATGCTTATTTTTATTTGTTTTTATATTTACTTATATATAATTTTTCGCAGTCTTCAAGAAGCTGTACAGCTTGAAGCTGAAGACTGTTATTATTCTATATTTCAATTTATATACCTTATAATTTCTATTTTTATCATCTCAAATTGCTAGGTGACTCATCACACCTCCCTAGATAATTGCTAGGGGACTCATCACACCTCCCCAGATAATTGCTAGGTGATCCATCACACCTCTCAAGATAATTGCTAAGTGACTCATCACACCTCCCTAGATAATTGCTAGGGGACTCATCACACCTCCCCAGATAATTGCTAGGTGATCCATCACACCTCTCAAGATAATTGCTAGGTGGCCCATCACACCTACCTAGATAATTGCTAGGTGACTCATCACACCTCCCTAGATAATTGCTAGGTGATCCATCACACCTCTCAAGATAATTGCTTGGTGACCCATCACACCTTTCCTAGATAATTGCTAGGTTACTCATCAGATATATCATTTGATACTACCGAGTTTTACAAAACATGAATAGTTGACACAATATAATTATGCGAGAGACACCTAGGAAATGTAACAAGCAAAATGCAATGCTACATCTAGGAACCGTTCCATCATTCGACATTCGTCATCATTGATGGCTCGACATAATATGTCCCACTCTGTTTCGTTACGTTTAACTCATCAGGGAGCCGAATGATCCTGAACTCACTTTATCCTTCACTTGAAAATTCAGGAGAGTAAACAGTAAAGCATTATATTTAAAAATATATACCTGCAAATATATATTGCAGGTCTGATAATATACCAAACGCCTTTACTGGAAAACGAGACACTTTTCGTACAAGTCTAACTCTTAAATGATGAAAAACATTTTCTGCCTTTTAATGATTTCCTGCCAATTTTCCGTGATTCAGGTAACGTTCCAATGTAACCTGATCACATTGCCTAATTACTAAACCACCTATTATCAATGAATAGTCTTGAACTAACCTGCTTCTCTAAAGATGAAATCGAGTTGTTTAGAAGACAGATCTCAGCTCGTAACTTTTCGATAACGTTGTCTTGAGGCACCATCTAAAATATTAAGAAATTTTAACTAAAAGAATTGATACTGCACTTTATACTATTTGAACACATTTGTCTAAATTAATTAAACATTACAAAAACTTTGTCTTTTAAAGTAATCAAACATATCATCGTAAATTAATTATTTTATTAATTATTAAGATTTAGGTCTTCCGGGGGGTACAACGTCAACGTATATAATAAATCTCACTATTCGCTTCCACCATGGGAGGCGAAACGAGTATGTCATTTTCAATCTTCAGGGATGTGGGACATCATGGAAGAGTTAAGTTTCGTAGAGCATTATGAAGTCATCGATGTAGTCCAACGGCATGGAAGAGTTCATATTGTATGGACTTATTCCATTCCAAAAAGGAAAGATTGGGAAAATTACAATTTGGACATCGCAAACGAATTGTGGTTCAAGGACGGTTTAAGGATTTCTAACAAATCAGGAGCTGGAATATTTTGTGCTAAACCAAAGTGTGAATTAAGTATTAGTCTTGGTGCCTATGCCTACTTACAGATAAGTAAGTATCTGTGTAAGTCTACAGATTGTTTATCTTACAAAAACGTATTGTTAGGCTTATTTTTAATATTCTTCCGCGAACATATGTCAAAGATACTTTTATTTCTCAAAACATACTAACCATTTATTCAATTTTAATATTTTAAGCTTGCAAATATGCTATTGAATTTCCCAATAAGCTTCAGCTGAATAAAAATACTCATAGTTTCAACACTAGGAACAAACTTAAACTCTGAATTGCCCCTTGCAGAACTTTGTCCAAAAAATCGCCCGAGAATCTCGCCATATCTTGTTTCAACAAATTGTCCGATTCAATAAAAAAGATAGAAAATAATATGTAGTTCGTAATTAAAATAATTATGGACTGGAGCAAATAATCCAGTCCAAAGCATATTACAGTCTAAGAGACTACCTCAATGGCTAATAAGAGTAGAATTTTAATTTATATTTATTTGAATTATGTTTTGTTAGTTGTCCATTATTTTATTTTATATTGTATTTGACTCAGTATATTGTAGGCTCATATTAGCTGCAACACGGCTACTACTCGGTTTCGGATGGCTTCAACTCGGCTGATATTGGCTCTAATATGGCTCACATTGGCTCGTGTAAGCTCCAAATGGCTCTTACTTGGCTAATATAGGCTCCTAAACTGCTCATATAGGCTCCTACTTGGCTAATATAGGCTCCTAGACTGCTCATATAGGCTCCTACTTGGCTAATATAGGCTCCTACTTGGCTATATAGACTCCTAACTGCTCATATATATTGGCTAATAGGGCATATAGGCTCCTACTTGGCTCTAAATGGCTTCAACACAGCTCATATAGGCTCTAGATGGCTCCTACTCGGGTCATATAGACTGTGCGATGGCTCATATTGGCTCCAAATAGGCTCTAAATGGCTCCAACACTAACAAGGTGGTGTTGAATATAAGTGTATAATAAAAGAGGAGTATGGTTATTGTATGTCGGCTTCCGAACAGTCAAGATACCTTCTACCGCTATTATAGATGTTCAAGGGTTTTGTAGACAACGAGGGGCAAGTCATCGTTAATGAGCTCGCGTGTTTGGACCTGGAGACGAAATTGTCTTCGTGCTGGTCATTTTTATCACCTGCATAAATCTATAAAAACTATCAGTAGGTATACCTGTGTGCAAGTGTTTTCCATACAGGATGACTCATCAGTTATTTCTCGAATCTCCTTAAAACGAAAGAAATGTCATTAGAGTTATTAGTAACAATACAAATTTTAAAAATGATGGCAATAATAAGTAATTGGGATTTGTTAATTTAACTTCATATTCTTAAATTCCATCTTGGACATCCTTCTTAGAAATGTTAGTAAATATTTCAAAAGATGTATTCAGTCACGTTTCTTAGCAAGTTTTCACTAAGAAAATGCTATTAAACGGAGAACGGAAGTTAAAGATGGCGTGGGGGATCGATTTAGATTGGCTTCCTGAACATATATAATAATAATAATGCCCGTTTAGAGCCTTGCGGGCTCATCAGGGATAACCCCTGCGGGAACCACCTCGGGTGGTAGTAGCAACCGTTACGCTTTAAGTGTATTCTAAAGTTGGTGATAATTTATCTAAACATTATTTTTTTATATAAACTGAGAGCGTAACCTGGGATGCGAACCCCAGACCTCCGTGGGTGTCAAAGGTCAATTTAAAGACTAACGCTCTAACGACCTCGGCCACGGAGGCGGCTGAACATATATATATATATATTATATATATATATATATATATATATATATATATATATATATATATATATATAATCCTTATGTATGAATGTATATATTCATCAAAGAATAGCCGATATGAACCTTGAAGTATACCAGCATGTTCAATCGACATTTTAAGTATCAAAATTTGCATGATGTAATAAGATTGAATAAGAGAGAAGAGAAAGAGAGAGAGAGAATAATTAATATTAAGTACATGTAAAGGTACTAACAATCTGTGAGTCTGAAGTCAACGCCCTTCTTGACTTGATGTAATCACATTCCTGAAAATAAGAGGCAATTAAATAAAAACTAAAATAATTCATATCATTTGGTTATTATTGCTTTCAAGTAGTATTTACTGAAACAATACATGTCTTAGCCATGTATTAGTTATGGTCTTATATTCGTGTTATTCATATACTGTTATTATACAGCGAAGCGAGTCCGAAGGCATGTTCCTGTATAAATTTGGCGTATAATTGTATATTCTGAGGATGAGCGAAGCGAGTCCGAAGCAGGGAGGATTAGCGTAGCAAATCCGATGTAATGATGAAAAGTTCCGAGATACTTAGTACCAAATTTTTTTAAAGCTACATAGTTGTCACGTTACAGCGCCCTCCTGTGTGAAAAGTGGAAAAGTTCCATTTGTTTTATTATTTTTATAGAACCCTCCAAAAAATAGTACAAGCAATATGACAGTAAATCGATTTTGCTGGTTTAGAAATTAATTATTGACTCGCTTAGATCGTCAATAAACAATTTTATGCTACAGAAAAATCATTTTACCACCCAGTTACATAATCTACTATTTTCTTAAAATCGAATAAAAAATACGCATTTCGGACTGATATAAAAAAAATGCCCAGTAAATCGATTCTGATAAATAAGTATGTATGATTCTATGCTATTAGCATAGCTTATAATAATAATATAATATAATGTATTATTATTATATTATAATAATTATATTATTATCACTTACATACATTATAATATAATGTATGTAACATTACATATATTACATATATAATAATTTATTATTGAGTATCAGAACTTTCCTGCCTGCTTACCTTTCTGACACGAGAGCTATTTAAATAAAAATAATAAAGATGGAAATAGAATTCAAAGTACCTTCATTTCACCAAGAACGGACGATAAGTCATCGAAAGCTTCTTCCATTTCGTTTAGTTTTGACGAAATATTTTTCCTCGATTCGATTCCTTTAATATCATAACAGTCAGATTCTCTTTGCTGTAATCAGTCATACCAACGATTAAATAGACATCAGTATATTTCAAGGATTTCTCGAGAATAAAAATTAGTAGAGCCTGTTTTCGGAAGGAGTGAAAATTCAGGGGTTTAAGATTAGTTGTTTAGATTAGATTATTTTCAAGATTTCTGACAAGAAGCGGCTTCGAAGTAAGATGGCAAACAGAACCTTTACTTTGTGGCGGGAAATCTAATGCTCGAGTAAAACATACAGCGAAATCGAGCATTTTTTTATATTCTTCGCCAATTCTACTGCACCCGGATACGTTTATTACGCTATGTTTGTATTTATAAATTTTCAGTATTTTTATTGAATTTATGTTTTGCCAGCAAAAAATATATTGTTGCCACCGTAACAATATACACTTTTCTTAGAACAAGTAAAAAATACAAAAACCCTACTCTGACGTCACAGTTAAACAGGTTATTTAACTTAATTTGTCTAGAGTTTTTTGGGGGGGTTTTTCAATTTCTTACTTTTTATAGCTTTTTACTATTTATAAAGAAAATAGTTTTTATAAGGATTTTTTTTAGTTTTTAAAGGAAAGAATTGTATGAGGAAAATCGTTTTCACTCACAGAATTTTCACTTCAGAGATAAGGCTTATCTCTTAATATCTCCACTGTTCTACACCAAATCTACAGAGTTTTATTTATAGAGGGAGCATAGCCTATCTCAATACATTGAAAGACCTGAAACATCAATTTGGGCCTCTCAGGGGCTCCGTGTAACCTCATTTAAACCTCCTCCAAGAGTTAGTTAGGGTTAAAAATAAATCAACTGTTTTTGGCTTTCTGCATTCATTGGGGGTTTTGAATTGTATTAAACGTTCTACTATATAAGTTACTGTTATTTTTTTCTGTTTATTTGATTATATTTATTGTCGAAGGTTGTCAATAAATATATTTGTTGTTTCAAAATTCAAATAATAGGGTCCCTCAAGTAATAATACCTCTATGAACAAATCACAGTAAATCAATTTAATGATTTATACTCTCCAATGTCTTGGAGTTTCATATTTGTTTGTTTAATATAATTGATACAGTCTAACTTGCTTGGTTAGTTCCATGGACTTACATGACTAATTAGCTTGTGCCTGATATTGCAAAGAGCCTGCAATAATTTCTTGATATACTCTTGGAGATGCATCGCAGCTTCTTGGTAGTCATGGGATTCATCACTGCATCCATCCTATAGACGTAAAAGCGTTAAACGTGTTATCAATTAGGCAAAACTAGAACAGCCATGTAAATGATTTGGACTTCAGCAGTCAATAGCTACCAAATTCCGAGAATACAAAAATTAATATCAAAGGCCAATTTTTATTTATTTAAATTAAATTAATTTAATTTATTTTACCGATAAATTAACGTAAAATTTATCAGTAAGCATAAAGTGTCATGTAGTCTATTTCATGGAGGAAGTATATGTCAGTCGAAGCAAATCTCGAATACATTTGAAGTCAGACAGTTTCTGACTGGCAATACAATAAAAGTAAAAATAAAAAAATTAAAAACAAAATGTTAATAAAATTGAATATTAAAAACAAGCAATGTGCAAAAAAGAGCGAAAAGAATCAGTGAATGTTAAAAAAATAAAGAGACATAGCAGAGCTACTACTATAGTAAAAGAAATAATAAATAAATGTATAATAGGAATAAATATATACTTAAATATAATTTTCCGTTAATAATCATGATGTTTAGTGTTTGATTCTTAGCTAGGTATTATTTTTCTACTTAGAATGTTTGTCCTTTTGACAAAATGCTAGCACTTTTAATTGAAAAAAATTGTACAGGCCATTTTTAGCGAATTTCCTTTGGGAAATTTGGTAATAGGATAGGCGGCATAACAGGTACTTTGTAATATAACCGTTTCAGGAGTCCCTAACCTTATGAAATGGGTTTGGCTTATTGCGGGAAAATAAAGAACGGTCGGTAAAAAATGGTCTGTAAAATATGTCGTTTTCGATGTTTTTGGGGTGCTGAATGTAATAAAACTTTTCCAGACTACTTTAAATGATCAAAAAGTTGAAATAATCGTGGGATATAACAGGAAAATTTAAAATATGGTAGATAAACAACAAGTGTTGAGTAGGGTGTCGTTGGCGATGTTTTTAGGGGCTCTGAGTGAAATGAAACTGGTCCATAGTCGATACGACTTTTCAAAGTACTCAAACCTGAGAGCCCACGTTCGCATCTTGGTTTAAGAGTTAATATTTATCGTTATATTTTTAATTTATAAGGTTATAACTAACGGGGCTGGGGTCTGGCAAGAAGGGCCCCTCTACGTGGCATATTTTACTGGCTTAACCTCCTAACCCAGTAATCACTGCCACACTAAGCTTACAAGTACAAAATAATTCTGGTTTTAGTTAAAAGCAAGCCGGATTTTTTCGAAATGGTTGGATTTTCCAAGAACTGGATTAGTAAGCACGGAAGCAAGCATTCCAAAAATATCGATCGGCTTGCAGACTTCCGTGCCAGAATATTTTTACTAGCCTTGTTCGAGAACCTTGTTGCTGGTAAAGAAGTTATAAATATGGTTTTCCAGTCATTTAACTTTAGTTTTACTAAATTAGTTAAGCCTTGTATTTTATAATTTAACAAGAAGACGTTTCCTCCTTAGTCTATGTATCTCTTCTATTATTCAACAATATTTTTCCTGTCGGCAATATTTGTTTTCCCATTTATCGACCTATTGTCGCACACTTCAAAACTAACTACGTGCGTTGCGTATTTTGCAGTGTTCAAAATCTATTTGCTACAGATCAAGCGGAACAATTGCTTTAAACAGCTTACATTGACATCGCCCATGAGACGAGCAGCAATTCGTGCTATTTCATCTTGTATTCTGCGAACCGTTTCACCAAAACATGATACATCTTTACCGAGTTGAGTTAGCTATAACAAATTAAGTTCAGCATTTGTTTAGCAAACAAATGTGCTTCTTGGACATTGGTGATTCCTGTGCTTTACATAATAGATTTAGGAGGTGCTGTAATGTTCTACTACAAAAAGGTATAAAGCATATAACATTTTATACTACCGAGTTTTACAAAACATGAACAGTTGACACAATATAAGAGAGCACCGCTTGTCTACTGAGTCCTATTCAGCTGATTTGTAACAGCCTGGTTTTTAATCTCAACCTATAAACACCTAACCAAAGACTGGGATACTTTTATTAAGAATGGTTTAAAAAAAATAATTAAATGCCCGTTTTAGGGATTTTCGGCCCATCAGTGTATTCACCCTGCGGGAGCAACCTCAGGTGGGTTGCATCTACTACACTCTAAGAATTAATTAAAGTTGGCGAAATCTTTTTAATACAAATACTATTCATAAAATCTTAGAGCATAGTGGGGCTGCGAACCCCGGACCTCCGGTGCCGAAATCGAACGCCTTTACGATCACGGCCACGGAGGCAGATAAGAATGGTTTTATTCAAACAATATAAATACATCAGGTATGGGAAACTTTGGAATTCCTCGCCTTATTGGATTCGCTTCGTTTACTCTCGATACTTAAGACTCGCTTAGCTCGTCCTAAGAATTCGAAAATCACCCAAGTCATTTACCAGCAAGTATTTGGGTTCGCTTCCAATATCCGTTTAATTCCCAGGGGTCACCCACCCCAATACTGTTCTTGCTTGATGCTGCTTTACAATATTGATCCTATAAATCTTAGATATACTAGTCGCGTTAAAATGAAACATGAATTAAAATAAAAAAAGCTAATTTTATATTTTTAACAATTTATTAATAACATGCAGAATTATACATGTCATTTGATAAAATGCTGATAATGAAATGAACGTAGCATATTTGATATGATATAGGACTAGATGTCTGCCAAATTTAAAGTTGATCTAAACCTGTTATAGCTTTTCAAAAATTTTTAAAATGTTTGAGTTATTAATATCGTCATAAAAATATTAGGAGTAAAGATTGATTTTTTTGGCGCAATTTTTAACTTACTAACATAAACAAACCGAGAGCTAATATACGCACACAGACACACACGCAAACCCACATGCAGTCACATAACTTGGGAAAAAACCAGGATGTTTTAAAAACAACCATTCAGATAACTTTCAGGATGTCTTGAAAATAACCATTTAGCAGATATCTTTGAGGATGTCTTAAAAAGAACCATTTAGATAACTTTCAGAATGTCCTAAAAACAAAGCATTCAGATATCTTTCAGGATGTCTTGAAAACAACCATTCAGTTAACTTTCAGGATGTCTTGAAAACAACCATTTGAGATAACTTTCAGGATGTTTTAAAAACAGCCATTCAGATATCTTCCAGGATGTCTTAAAAACAACCATTCAGATAACTTTCAGGATGTCTAAAAAACAACCATTCGGATATCTTTCAGAATGTCTTAAAAACAACCATTCACATATCTTTCAGGATGTCATAAAAACAACCATTCAGATATCTTTCAGGATGTATAAAATTAATATCAACAAATCATATTAACTTTTAGAATACGTTAATAATTATCAGAAAATTAATATGAACAAATCATTTTACCTTTGATTCTCTTTCATGAATTCGACAGGTAGCTTTATCTAATTCTTTGTTAACTTCATCGCAAATATCCCTGGCCAGTAAGCATTTGTCTTCGAATTCACTTAACTCCGGTTCACACATTTCCGTCGGGTTTTGGCACTGGAATAAAGGAAACGGAACTATAGTAGTGATTAGGCACTGAAATAAAAGACACGGAACTATAGTATTTATTTTGAAGCCCCCTTGCATACAAGATGTTGTATGGGAAAGCTACCTTAAACAAAAAAGACACTAATGAGGACTTAGTGACAAAAATCATGGAACTAATTAAAGGAAAAGATCCTGTAGAAAGTTAACATAAAGGTATTGGTACAAAAGACTTGAATTCGCAGTGCCTGGGTTTTGTACCTACCCTTATAGTTAAATAATAATAATAATACTATTTATTCAAAAATGCGAAGTAAATTAAATCCTAGGCTTTTACTTTACTTCGTTCAACTAATAAATAATAAAATATATTTACAAAAGGAAATCCATAGATTTATATACTGGAGGGGGCATAGCCTATTTCAATACATTGAGAGGCATGAAATATCTTTTTAGGGCTCTCAGGGGCTCAGTGTAAACTCATTGAAACCTCCTTCAAGAGTAAGTTAAGGTTATAATAAATAAATTGATTTTGGCTTCCCGCGCATTGTTTGAGTTTTGATTAGTATTTATAACATTCTCCTATATAAGTTATTATAATTTTGTACTGATTATTTGATTGTATTTATAATCGAAGATGGTCTGGTTACTTTTTCGATGTTTCACAATTTATCATTTAGGGCCGCTCTAGTAATAATAAATCTATGTTTAGACCATAACAAACAAAAATACCATATTTAAGTTTTACACTCTGAATACCATTACTTTTAATTTTGCCAAACCATGATTACTTGTTGAGCAAATTCAATAACAAAATTTGACTACACACGACTAAAACGAAAACTATAATAAATTTCACTCTTCTAATTTTTTTTATTTCTTTCTTTTAACCAAGCTTTATTTTACCAAATTTTACAATATTATAACGAGATATTAAAAACTAAAAGTATACTCTTACGTATTTTTTTATGCTGAATCCAAATATGCCAACTGATTAATTCTAGCATGAATAGATGTCGAGAAAAACGTAACTGAACAATTTACTACGTACGTCACGTACGCATTTTTGACGAAAATTGCAGTTTCTTATTTCCCACCAGTGGCGGACTGAGCCAAAAAGGCCCGAGGAGGGTTTGGCCTAAAAGGGCCCAAACCTACATCTTAGGGGGCCCCAGTGGGAGGTTGGGGGGGGGTCCCTATAATGCTTCTCAGAGGGTCTACTTTAAACTAGAGTAGTATTTATGATTATAGCAAGCTCAATTAAATATCAATTGATACTACCCAGTTTTGCAAAACATGAATAATTGACACAATATAATTGTGCGAGGGACGCCTAGGAAATGTAACAAGCAAAATGCAATGATAAATCTGGGAACTGTTCCCAGATGTAGCATTGCATTTTGCTTCTTACATTTCTTAGGTGTCTTTCGCAAGATTATATTATGTCAGCTTAATTAAATTTCATATTTAATCAAATAGTATTGTCAGTATCGACCTTTTTATGTACTTTAAAAACATTTGTCTCTAGGAGCTTTTTAGCCCCAACTTTAGAGTATTGGGCCCCTATTACTCTGGTCCATTTGATGAATTCATCAAATATTAAATATGATCATTTTTTTTAATTGCCGTTTTTTTCTCTTTAAGCTTATTTTTGGTTGAGGGGCCTAAGGAGGGCAGCCCCCCCTCGTCCTCAATGGTAAGCCCGCCCCTGTTTTTGACAGAACCTTTTAACCTTTGCAACGACTTTTGCAGCCATGTTAGTCATTTCACTACGAAATTTCGATAAATAGTAAATTTCACTCTTTTCAAAAACTACAAGTATATTCTTACGTAGTTTTTGACGCTGAATCCAAATATACCAAACATATGATCCTGGCATGTACAGTTGTCGAGAGAAACGTAATTAAACATTTTTCTACGCATTTCCTTTAAAAAAAATCAAAGAAATCGTGATTAGGGACATCTGGAACAAATTTCGGCCATACATCAAAGTTCGAACCCCTGCAATGCCAAACTTAAAAAAGTTATCACGAAGGAAATTCGCTAAAAAGATATTTTCCTGATAACTTGTGCAAAGATATTTACCAATTCAGGAGTACTATGAGTCTGTCTCTGAACTAGAGCTTTTGAACAGCTTGATTTGCATTGTTTTCCCTGAAACAGTTTAAACAACAGCTCAAAATCACAATAAATAAATTTCATAATTCAGTATACGGCAAACGATCCAATTAAACTAATACTGATAATTATTTTATTTTATCCTTCTCTTTAGCTTACATGGCAGTGATCTTAAAGTCCCCAAGATTTTTAGGTGCCAGCGTGGTACAAAATGGTTCAATTTTATGGCATTTTTGCTTTAACAATTGCAGCTTAATGACGTCAGATATAAGTAATAAACAATAAGGTTCTGTACTGTTATGTAATTAATTTTTGTATAAAGTTTCATTCCGATCTAACAAATATACATACATACATACATATACACACATATAATATATAATATATATATATATATATATATATAATATATATATATATATTATATATATATATATATATATATATATATAATATATAATATATATATATATATATATATATATATATAAGACTGTATATGTTGACCCTCACAATGCATATCTTTATAATTGTGAAGAGATCATTCATTTATTTATATATCACTGATATACTCCACTGTCGATTGATATCTTTTAAGAGTGAGTCTATTTAACTTTATAGCACAATCCTGTGAATTACCTGATCTTTCCTACAATCCTCCAATGTATTTTTCATATCCATTATTTCTTTAAGATTAGATTGCAAATTACAAAGCTTATTCATTACTTCAGCGTTGTTCTGAAAAAATAAATAATACAATAAATATATCATTTGATACTACTAGTTGACACAATATAATTTTGCGAGAGACACCTAGGAAATGTAACAAGCAAAATGCAATGCTACATCTGGGAACTGTTCCATCATTCGACATTCGTCATCATTGATGGCTCGATATAATGTCATGTCCCACTCTGTTTCGTTACGTCTAACTCATCAGGGCGCCGACAGAGCCAGAACTCATTCTGACCTTCAATTAATGCCGAAGAATATAATGTAAAGTATTTACCAGAGACGAGCGGTGCTCTCTTACCGCCATCATGCATCCAATGCTTGCCATGAATGATGGCGGTAAGAGAGCACCGCTCGTCTCTGGTAAATTAATTAATTAATTAATTGCCCGTTTTAGGGCCTTTCGGTCCATCAGGGTATTCACCCTGCGGGAACGACCTCAGGTGGGTTGCGTCTACTACACTCTAAGTATGAATTAAAGTTGGCGAAATCTTTTTTAAAACAAATACTCTTTATATAATCTTAGAGCATAGGCCGGGCTGCGAACGCCGGTCCTCCGTTGCCGAAATCGAGTGCCTATACGATCACGGCTACTGAGGCAGGCATCTAGTAAATCCTGCATGATTGCATTTGTTTAGCAAACATTATACTCAACTGTGCTTCTTGGACATAGGTGATTCCTACGCTTTACATAATAGATTTAGGAAGTGCTGTAATGTTTTCTACAAATAGGTATAAATCATATATCATTTGATATACTACCGAATTTTGCAAAATATGAACAGTTGACACAATATAAGAGAGCACCGCTTGTCTCTGGTAAATACTCCACATTATATTCTTCGGAATTAATTGAAGGTCAGAGTGAGTTCAGGCTCTGTCGGCGCCTGAATAAAATAAAATTTGATTTTTGAGCCCAACTCCCTAGCATAAACAAAGCGGGATTTATGCGTGACACAGACAGAAATACAACACTGTGAAAACCACTCAGAACGTTATGAAAATGTCTGAAACGGATAATATGATTTATCCGTGGGTGATTTACTGTGGGTCAACTCACAATATTTCCTTTTACTAACGTTAGTACGTGTTTTATGACTTTTTGCTGAGCCAATAATGACGGTAAGGAATGTCACAAATAATATTTTCCGGGAAGCACTACTGGAACTAAAGATTGAATTTCGTAACAATGATTAGCATGAACGCAAACACACATATAAGCACAGAAAACATAGTAAAAACTACTCAAGAAGTCTTAAAACACCTGAAAGGGATTATTGAGTAAAAATCTCGGAAAAT
Organism: Microvelia longipes; assembly: GCA_018340805.1. Classification (NCBI taxonomy): domain Eukaryota; kingdom Metazoa; phylum Arthropoda; class Insecta; order Hemiptera; family Veliidae; genus Microvelia; species Microvelia longipes. Next base: position 5,710,927 of record JACMZG010001863.1, read on the forward strand.
GAATACTTTCCCTATTAACCCGCGGTATAAATGAGGAAAATTAATAATATGATGAGTAGATGTTATAATGAGTAGATGTTAAAGATGCTAAAGACTAAAATTACAGAAGGTACCTTTAGGTTTAGATTTGCCCAGTTCGCGATGTCCTTTACAGAGCATTCAAATGAAGCTATTGATTCCGCTTGCTTCTTTACCTGTAACAATTATTTTTAATGTAAAGCTTGCATAATTAAAATTGAAAATCCTTAATTAGCTGTGCATGAAAGATCGACTCATTCTACAGCATGTGCAGATAATGTAAAGCAATTTTTTTTCAATATTTTCAATTCTATTTTCTAAGGAACCGACTCTTCCTTTCTATAAAGTTTTCAGCAGGATCTAATCTGATTAAAGGGTTCAATATATCCTAGATTCCTTTTCGAGCATCAAAAATGAAATTTTGCAAATACAACATCTTGTCAGTGGTAATGCACAGGGTCTCAAAAGTCTAAGAGCCTGGACTAAGAAATATGAGTAATTTTGTACTAATTGAAACCAAATTTTTCTGAAAATATACATTAATTTATGAAGGAAAAGCATAATCTGCCTATCTAGAGTGGAGCCCTTCATATGAATGCGCTCACCCAAATAATAAAAAAAATCAACAAATTCCAGTTTTCTTGCAATAAGTGGTTCTCTTTGGATATTGGTGTTTCCGGCTGAACTTCGGTATACGGTGCACCCTGTTATCAATACTATGTATCAATATATTTTTAGTTTAGAGATGTGACGTTGGAATAATCGATATATGCCTTTTCTTTTACGTGTATGAACATATTTTATTATTTTTTTAAATGTTTTTTTGTTGTTTGTGTTTTTTTTATTTGTTGTAAAAATGGTTTATAACTATTTTCATATTTTTTTATGTTTTTATAATGTTTTAACTATGTTTTCATAAGAATAATCGATGATACACCACATCTAATCTTATGTTACGTTATTTTCAGGTTTTTTATTATATTTTTGTTGTTAATGTTTTCATTTATTTGTTGTTTGGTTTTTTATTGTTTTAATTATAATTAATTATTTAACGACGCTGCTTACCTTTTAAGTGCTCAGTTCTCGTTTACGTGTCGCGTAACTAAAAATATATCGATATATAGTATTGATAACAGGGTGCACCGTATACCGAAGATTTACCGGTGTTTCCTGTAGGTCTTGTGCAAAAATCGAAGAGAACATTTTTAGCTGATAAAATTTCCTACAAAACGAGTGTTTTTGCATCAAAATCGGATAACTATAACTAATATTATGACATTTGTTAAACAGCTGAAAAATGCACAAAAAACCAATGTTTTTTTAAGAAATTCGCTGACTGCATAATTTTTTTTGTGTTTTTGAAAGAGCCATAACTTTGATTGTAGTCATCTGATTTTGATGATTAAACATTCGTTTTATTTAATGTTCTGCACACGACCCACAGGGAACCACTTATTTCAAGAGTACTGAAATTTGTGCGACTTTCTAAAATTTTGATTATGCGCAATCATGTTAAGGGCTCCACTCTGGATAGGCAGACTATGTTTTTTTTTCATAATTTTAAAGGTATATTTTCAGAAAAATTTGGTTTGAAGCAGTACTGTACATTTTTCAGGTCCGGCTCTTACAAAGCTTAGCCAGGAGATAAAGAGGTTCATTTAATAAATAACACCAACAACCACGTCTCTCCACTAAACATTATCTATTAAATTGACAGAGCCGGCTTTCGGCAAATAGCCATCAACAGTGCCTAAAACAAGCGAAAATCATAAACTCAAAAATATACAAAATAAAATAAAATAAAAAGGTTACAACATAAAAACCAAAATACACCTACAAAAAATAACAATGTAAAAATTAACAAAATAAAAAGAAGCAAGTCGAAAAAATAAAACAAAAATTAATTAAAAAAATTAATAAAACAAAAAATTAATTAAAAAAATTAAAAATTTTTTGTTTTATTTTTTCGACTTGCTTCTTTTTATTTTGTTAATTTTTACATTGTTATTTTTTGTAGGTGTATTTTGGTTTTTATGTTGTAACCTTTTTATTTTATTTTATTTTGTATATTTTTGAGTTTATGATTTTCGCTTGTTTTAGGCACTGTTGATGGCTATTTGCCGAAAGCCGGCTCTGTCAATTTAATAGATAATGTTTAGTGGAGAGACGTGGTTGTTGGTGTTATTTATTGTAAAGTACTCCACGGCGCTTTTTAAAGTCAGGTTCATTTAGTTATAAATGAATTAATAGCATGTGGTGGTCAGGCGAGTATTTAATATAGTAAAGGAAGATGAATGTTTGAGAGGACATTTATTAACAGTTAGTGCGTTCACACAGTATTCTAAATCTGCGGATCGTATTAAGTACGATATCTAAATACAGTTACATACGATGTAAGAAACATGCGGAGGGAATCCAGTCCGATACGCTAGAACTAGGCAGATGGAATCTACATCGATCTCCCATACGCTGTATGTACCTTCAGAGGTGATCGTATTTAACGGATAACCTTCTCGTTGAACTATTATTTCACTTAAATATTACCTTCCGTTTTTCATCTAATAACTTTTGAATTTTTTTTTAGTTCAACTTTATTATTATGCAAAAAAATCATAATTTAATTAAATATATTTTTTTGTTTTAAACTTCCTCATAACCAAAAGTGAACATTCACTTTAAAAAACGTGATGTTTTGCCGGGATCAATTATCTCGTAATCTCAATCGATCGACTAAACAAATACGGTGCAATAACCGTATCGTATTAAATGCGTATGAAATATGATTACCTTTTAAATACGTTGTGTGTACGTAGTAAGTGATAAAACAGGAGAATTGGTTGGGACGAGTTAATATAGACAGGACGAAGAATACGACACTCCTGAATAGATCCAGACTAGAATGGAGCGATAGAGCTGTATAAAATAGAAGCATGGGAAGCATGTACTTTTTTATTGTATTTTTTCCCGTGTAATTTTTTTCTGAATACCTGGGAAAGGGCAGGTAAAGGCGCGGAGGAGAACAGATTATAGAGTGCCATGCCAAGTTAGCAAGTTTTGAATAATGTTATTAGTTGGAGTTGAATGCTCGAAACTCATCGCTTCAAATAAATAATTATAAAAAAGGTGCGTGTATGAAAATTTGTTAAATGTGTAAATTTATATATACCCGGAGTTCATTATAGTAATACACAAGGTTATAATCAGTTGACAACATGGGAAATTATGCGAGGGAGTTAAACCACGCCCACAATATCATTACGGGGCAACCTCGTTGGTTCCTCAACGCTTGTCAACTGGGAAATATAATAACCGTGTGTAATATACCGCACATACCAGCAAATAATATTTTGAATCGTAAAATTTGTCTTACCTTATCTGCTTTCTGGTTAATATTGCATAGTGCAATTTTAAATTCATCTTTGACATAATTAATAGACGTGCAGTGAGCTCTAAGAAGGCAGTCTGCTTCTGCGAATCGTTTCTCAAGTTCTCCGACATCTTCTTTCTGAAAATTGCATTACAGTCAATTCGTCATTGTGAAATGAAAGAATGATACAAATTATCGAAAGATATAAGAGTCACCCGTGGTGTAGTGGTTAAAGTACGCGGCCAATACACAGAATGAATGGACTTTAAACTTACGAGTTTATTTAGTCATGGGTTCAATCCCAGCACGGGCCTCTGGGATTTTTATGAGGGATAAAACTCTGCGTACCACGTCTTTCAGAAGGGACGTAAAGCCGATGGTTTCGAGCCTGTCTTTAACAGGTACTTGTTAAAGAGCCCTTACCCTAAATGAAACTGGGTATATGCAAAATTTAGGACCCTCTTAGTAGATTCATTATAATACTATAGTGTGTCTGCCTTGTAGTTTAAAGTGTATGGAGGTTTGGTTTAACAGCAAGGACACGTGTTGTTCCTAGTTTTCTCTAGACTATTAGAGACAGTGAAAATATGCATGATTACTTAAAAAAAGCATGAGAGGAACCATAGAAATTCACGGCTCTTCTGTCTAGATTAGATTAAATATACCTACACTTGAAATTAAAAGGAGTAGAACACAATCTCAGGGAGCTGGCAAAAAAGGCTTAACAACGTGGTCTACTTGCCTGGTTAGTTACTACCACTCCCCCCATATTACTACTATTACTACATGGAAAGATATAATTTGTTACGCAAATTTTAATCAGAAATTGTAAAGAATGTTCGATGACAAAAGTGAAGAGGAGGGGGTAATGTGTTCCGTTTGCTTCCTCATTCAAAAAACCAGAGCTTTGTGCTCTTGGTCGCTGATTTGTGCTTATTGCTCTGAGGTCAACTCTAGTATATATCTCTATGCTTCTCAATTTATTGAGATAGGCTATGCCCCCTCTTGTATATATCTCTATGATTCTCAATTTATTAAGATAAGCTATGCCCCCTCTAGTATATATCTCTATGCTTCTCAATTTATTGAGATAGGCTAAGCCCCCTCTTGTATATATCTCTATGATTCTCAATTTATTAAGATAGGCTATGCCCCCTCTAGTATATATCTCTATGCTTCTCAATTTATTGAGATAGGCTATGCCCCCTCTAGTATATATCTCTATGTTTATATCTAGTCACGTTTAGCTTGTTTTTTTTTACAAATTTTACTTTTAAAAGTATTAGTACCCTGTACTGATACTTTTTGTTGTTGATATATATATATATATATATATATATATATATATATATATATATATATATATATATATATATATATATATATATATCTTACTGTACTTCGTATGATGGCTGCATTACAAGTAACCGAAGTGCTGGCTAAGTAATCTGTTATATAGTTAGTAAGTAAAAAAATTAAGTACCTGATTGTCGAGTGAAGCAAATAGATGACTCTGTTGTTGTTTACTTTGATTTTGAATAAGTTTGATCATTTCTTGTACTTCTTGAATCATTTTAATGCTATTGGCCGAGCTCATTGGGTCTGTTGAATCTGCAGACTGAAACAATTGAAATAAGAAAAGAAAAAAATAAAGTAATTTAGAAAGATAGCGTATTATATTATTATATAGCGGACCTAATCCAATTAATAAATTATTTTTTGTTATTTTTTTTAGTGGACAAGTTTCATTGCACTCTTTACTAGTACAAACTATCAGATAGTTTTAGACCAGCTAAAATGTGATATGAATAAAAGCATAATAAAATATTTTGTATTGCATCTGATCCAATTATAGAATTATTTGTATTAATTTTAAGTGGACACGTTTATTATTGCACTTTTAACCTACTTATACAAAATAAGAAACTTAAAGATCAGTTTACGTGGTCCAAACGTTTTTCCTTTGACTGGATAAAAATGCTGTATTTAACAGCTGGTTGTAGATTTACTCATATACTTTAAGTTCAGTAATCAGGAAGAAAAGTCTCTCCAGGATGTTTATTAATTTAATTAGAACCAGCTTTCAACCTAAACGGTCATCACTAGCGCTGGAGAGAAGAATATATAGATGTAGGTGAGTCTAATAATATCATTTCATCATGTTATCATCAGCGCTGGAGAGAAGAATATATAGATGTAGGTGAGTCTAATAATATCATTTCATCATGTTATCATCAGCGCTGGAGAGAAGAATATATAGATGTAGGTGAGTCTAATAATATCATTTCATCATGTCATCATCAGCGCTGGAGAGAAGAATATATAGATGTAGGTGAGTTTTATGATATCATTTCATCAGGTCATCATTAGTGCTGGAGAGAAGAATATATTGATGTAGGTGAGTCTAATAATATCATTTCATCATGTCATCATCAGCGCTGGAGAGAAGAATATATAGATGTAGGTGAGTTTTATGATATCATTTCATCAGGTCATCATTAGTGCTGGAGAGAAATATATTGATGTAGGTGAGTCTAATAATATCATTTCATCATGTCATCATCAGCGCTGGAGAGAAGAATATATAGATGTAGGTGAGTTTTATGATATGTAGGTGAGTTTTATGATATCATGACTAAGGCAGAGGGTAGGTGAGTTTTATGATATCATGACAAAGGCAGAGGGCACTGATGAAGACAGTTTAGGCTGAAAGCAGGTTTTGATTAAATTAATAAACATCGTGGAGAGAGTTTTCGTTCTAATTATTAGTATGCACTCCATCTGAGCTTCACCTTATTAACATAATTTCAAAATTAAAAAAAATACTTATAGCTCCGCAACCAGGTCGAAAAAAAGGGCTTGCCTGGAAAATATTTTGAAGTTAGTGACATTTTTACTGGTCATTCAAGGGTCCTCTGGCGTGGTAATGCTGAGTTGGGGGAGGGACACCACTTTTTTCATTTTTTTCGTTAATATCTTAGATGGGATAAAAAATATCGAAAATTCACTCAAATAAAGTTTGAAACTAAGTAAATTGTCTAAAAATACATTTTTATTGGTTTACTCTTTACTTCAAACCGTTGACAAAAGACTTCAAGCTAAAAATGAACAATATTTTTTTTACAACGTAATCAAATTAAAAATTGTCAGTTCCACGCAAAATTATCCTGCATTCACTCAAGCTGATAGAATCTATAAGGTGATTCAATTGGAGGGTTTTTATGAATGAAATCAATTTTTTTGTCATGTTAGGTTATAGTCCGGAATTGACGTCATTGCAGGAATAAATAGTAAATTTTTAATGTTGACCGCCAATACTGATTCCTGCAATGACGTCACACGTCATTCATAAAAATGTCAGGTTATAACCTCCGACTGCGTTTGGTTTGTTTACATCGAATTGACTCACCTTATAAATGTCTAACATCTTACCATTCACTGACATAACTCAACGGCAAATCGATCAAACGTGTTTTTAAATATAATGTAGTCAACTACAGAACAAGTTATTACCCCAAATTACAGCTTTCAGTTTATTATAGCAGCAGAGCACTGCCCTGGTACATTTTTCTTAAGACGGGAAAACAGAATTTTAACTGCATTTTTGAAACGACCATTGTGCCGGCAATTAAGGAAGAGATCAAAAAGAAAGAAGACAAACTGCTCTATAAATGTTTCTCTTTCATTTCCTTCTAATACCAATAAAAAAAGTCCCCGGGGGATGAAAATGAAAATTTGTCCAATAAACTCATAACACTGTCAACTTTTGTATTAAATGCAATTGTTTTCTTATGTGAAGGAATTTTGTATGTTTTCTTGGACATGAATTATTATTGGAATATCATTATTTTTTGGAAAACATTATTGCGTACTTTGCTAACATAATTGCTGCCGCAACCACCTGCATATTGTTCTCGCTGGCGTTATTCCTTATAAGTCGCAAAGTTCAACAGGTATTATTATTATTATACTTACAGGAGCTTCCTTCGTCAATTCGCAAACCAGTTCCATACATTCTTGAATCTTATTCATCATGTTCTCAACTAAACAATTCTTTGTGCTCTGTTAACAAAACAACAATCGAACAGGATTAAAGTAATAACATCACTTTGGTGAACAGAACTACGGAACTATCACCACTCTGTAGAACAGAACTACGGAACTATCATCACTCTGTAGAACAGAATTACGGAACTATCATCACTCTGTAGAACAGAATTACGGAAATATCACCACTCTGTCATGAAACCGCCATAAAATCTAAGCCATTTATTAAGCAATATAGTAATTTAAGTAAGAATTTCCATTCTTGCCTTAAAAATATTGGAGACCCCGAAATTTGTCTAAACCCAGGATAATTTACGAATACCTGACACCGAACAAGCTCGGAACCAACGGCTTAACATCCCTTTCTAAGATACCACACACAGGTCGAGGTGATGAATCACGTAGTTAGGCCCTTTTTGTTAACTCCTATAGAAGATACTACAGGCATTTTTCGTTTACTCCACATAAGATCCGAGACTTAACTATAAGTTTCTGCAGCTTTAACTAGACACAACACAAGCTCCACTAACCGTTTACATTTTTGATGACCCTTAATTTGTCTAAACCCAGAGCGGTAAGTTTTGTTTCACCAATATCCTTCTAAACTATGAGCCTTCGGGCCGTAACCCCTACGCGACTTAGGGGTTACGTTTTCATCATGAAAGCAATACTTATTAGGTTTGGATCACAAAACATAGGGTGAGGGGTCGATTCAGTTTTGCTTCTTGATATCAAAAATATATTATCAATATATAATATATATATATATATATATATATATATATATATATATATATATATAATATATATATATATATATATATATATATAATATATATATATTATATATATATATATATATATATATATATATATATATATAATATATATATATATATATATATATAATATATATATATATATATATATATATATATATATATATATATATATATATATATATATATATATATATATATATATTTTTTTTTAAAGATTATTTTTGTGTCAAGAGCCAAACGAAATAAACCCTCCTCTCTACTTATATTATCCCAACATTCTAATAACGTTATTTTCTAATGAAAATTTGCTAAAATGCCCTAATCTGAACTTTCCCACGAGCCAGATGACGTCACAAGTTATTACAAGGCCTATCTATTACATATTTACGCATTTTAACTAAGTCTTTTTCCGACTTAGAGTCTAGACTAATTTAGAACTTACTTTATCGTTACACGGACTTGTCTCTGAAGGTTTCTCTGCCTCTAATATATTGTAAGCATTCTTCAATTTCTTTTCTAAGCACTGCAATTTGTAATTTGATGATGATCCTATACCCTATAAAATAATCAAATATTTTTAAATTCATACAAAAAATTTGACGCAGGGGTCAACAAAACGGTGAAATTTCCTTTGGACTACTGGACTTCTTGCTTAATTGGCAATTTTTTCCTTATTTTAGGTGTATGCGTGAAAGTCTTAAGAGTAACACTTTGACTTGTAATACATGTTTTCTAAATTTTCAAATAAAATGCGCACATTTATTCCAAAGGCTGCACTGTTTAGTAAGCGAATCCTTCCAACTCTATTTGATTATTGAAAGCATAGTTAATGCGTACAATTTAACTGTTTTAGTGGATTTCCTTTGAAAAATCTAGAAAATGTGTTTTCCTGCAAAAGGGATCATGAGGTAGATGCTAGTAAAGAAATAGTGCCTGAGTTGACTGTAAATGGTTGTAAGGGCAAAATCATTTCTTGTTTGGTTTGAAACTAATTCTTATGTGATACAGTTATAGTAGATTAAATTATTAATTGTTTTGACAGAGATATTGTGGTATAAACTCACCACGATGTTGAATAATTTTTTTACCACTCACTAGAATTAGGGACAATTAATACATTGTCAACCACTATAGTATAAAAAAATATGACGAGAGTGGGAGAACCCCTTGTTCTACCCCTGCTTGTTCTAGCCTACACTGAATGACTGGTGCATTTCCTTTTATTCCCCTTCTTGCCTACTTGTTATACTAATCCTACAATACCGTTCCGTAATGCAGTTTAGAAATCTAAAAATAATACCTAATCTTTATTATCAAGAATGATCTTATTAAGGTCATTGATGGTAAGCATGTTGAATTAAAATTTATTGATTTTCAAAGACCCCCAATCATATGTGAATGATGGCTCACAGAGCTTGCAGGCAAAGCAGTCATATGAGTTCATAACAAAAGACTGAATACATCAAGAAGTGTTGTGGCGTTCAAATTCTTGAAGCATGCAGTGAAGAAAAAATAACTAATCAGCACTGTGGAGAAAGAGTAATACTCGTAAAGCGACTGACTAAAATCATCAGAGGATAAAGAGTCACAATTGACTTCCTTCTTTTGATATTTGACTTACCTAGAATTCTGTAGAGAACTATAACCTTAATTATGCCCTGCTCTGTTGGTAAGTAGGGGTACTGGATTTTGTTGACAACTCTATTTACATTTAGGTAAGAACTGGATCACTAATGATCACTATAAGAACCACCCCTACTTACCAACTGAGCAGGGCATAATTAAGGTAATAGAACCTCATCAAAGAGATGTATCCTTTGATCATGTTGTGCAATCTTGTTGTCTAAAGTTATGCCATTCGTTCAGTCCTTCCCCAATGTTTTAACTGATTTAGGCTTCTTCTTAGAGTCAAATATTATCTATTGTAGAATCAAACTTTGTGTGCTTGTACAAACAAACACGAAAGAGAAATACCCTGTAGAGAACCTCCTAAACCTATTAATTGTGGTAAAGAACACTCGGCTAGGTATAAAAGAGCAGTCGAGTAGCTCAAGAAGCTTAAGTTTTTCATGTCATCCCAATATGGGAAGCTACAAAGTTTTTTTCTAGCTTCATACGTTTCTAGGCATGTAGGATTATATAGGGCTTTATAAAATCATTTTGTCTTCGAATGCACTGTATTATACCTACCTTCGATATCAACGTTTGAATTTGACATAATCGTAAAGGTCCAAATCATAAGGAATTATTAATGAAAAAACAAAAACATACCGGATTGGTATTTTTGATGTTGCAGAGGATTGCATGTAATTGCTTGCCAGCTTTTAAAAAAGTTTCTTGTTCTTTATTAAGAAAACATTTATACTCCTCCATTTCCTCCTTGAGGCTAACCTGTACAAATCAATATTTGTAGATTACTTTATTAATAAATTCAACTTTATAATAAGTATTTAAAGGTATTTAATCATAAAACAAGAAGTCTTAGGTCTCTTTACAGCTACACCGCGTAGGCGCAGGGTGTCTCCTTGTGGTTCATAATTAAATGAATCTTCGTAGTTTTGTGAACTATACATAGGAGCATAAGTGTAAAAATGTCAGCCCAATCTAAACGCTATATGAAGATTTCTGATTCTTTAAAATATTTGGGGGGGACATTTTTGTGGGTTAATGACGTTACAAACATTTCATATACTATAGGATTCGGGACAATAACAAGGTTGATTTTTGTACCAAGTTTTGTATCGATCCAAGAAAGCGTTATCGTGTGCCATAGAATCGTCTAGGAAACAAAAATACATGAACATATATATATATGTATATATATGTATATATTATTATATATATATATATAATATATATATATATATATATATAATATATATATATATATATATATATATATAATATATATATATATATATATATATATATATATATTCACTCTTAATTTGGAAGGCCCCCTTCCACCCACAAAAATGTACCTCGAAAATAAATAATGTTTTTTTATTTACATTTTTAGCGTGTCTTATAATACCAGCCAGACTATCGTGTAGTTTTTTCCCAGATTCTTCTGTGAATCTTTGAAATTCTTCAAGTTTCAATGACAGCAGATATTCAGGAACTAAAACTTTACTGCACTGAAAAAGTTAAAAAAAATTATTAACTTATTTGATAACGTTTATAACTATTTCTTTTTTAAGGGCAAACCAATAAATTTAATAAATTTCTTGATTAGAAAATGCGTAATAAAGCAGAATAAATTTATTGATGGCAGATGCCGCTAGTTGCAATAGTTGTGATTTTATTGTTTTAGTTGCTATATATCGTAACTAGTGGTAGAAGCAGCTGGTTGCGGTTTTATTGTTTTAGTTGCTATTTATCGCAACTAGTGTTGGAAGCCGCTGGTTGCGGTTTTATTGTTTTAGTTGCTATATATCGCAACTAGTGTTGGAACAGCTGGTTGCGGTTTTATTTTTTAGTTGCTATATATCGTAACTAATGGTGGAAGCAGCTGGTTGCGGTTTTATTGTTTTAGTTGCTATTTATCGCAACTAGTGTTGGAAGCCGCTGGTTGCGGTTTTATTGTTTTAGTGGCTATATATCGCAAATAGCGGAGAAAGCCGCTAGTTACGATAGTTTAGATTATATTGTTTTGTAAACTAAAAAGACAAGTTCTTTATGACAAGACAAGCTGATAAAATGTATAAGGTGATTCAACTTAAAGGTTTGTATGAATGAAATGATTATTATCATGTTAGGTTATAGACCAGCATTGACGTCATTGCAGGAATAAATAGAGAATATACAGTGTTATCCCCCAATAACAATTCCTGCAATGACGTCACACGTCATTCATCAAAAAGTCAGGGTATAACCTCCGAATGCGTTTGGTTGGTTTACATCGAATTGAATTATTACCTTATAAATTTCCTAATTCTTCGTGACAAGGCTCGAAATTACCTATTTATTGCAACTAGAAGGAGATAATGCTATTAGGTGCATATCTTAGATATTAAGACCTGCTCAAAGATTTTGGTTTAGCCACAGGTGAAAAGCAAAGCTAAAAATCGTGTCGCTACCGTTACTTGGAAACCCTCGGCCTACATGGGATTTTAAAAATAAAACACTCTTTAAGCCTAATCATTTCTCATTTTTAGGATTTATAACCAAATTCATTCTATAAATAAAAAACTAACTTTGAATATGTACAATTAACCAACATAATCAACATAACGATAAAGTTCTAAAATATTGCGCAATATGATTATAATCTTATAGTAAATATTTGTGTTCAAAACATTTATTAATTAATGAAATACACACACTATTATTGATCAGGAAGTTCCCTCTTATCAGAAAAACCCTTCCCCCTCCTTAATGACCCCAACCTTATTAGTTTGATTTTATTTTTCCTTGACAATATTAAATTATTATCATGTATTTTTTTTAAGATAAATATACTGCCATGCATACCGCTTCTTCATTGTCAGCTTGACAAGAACTTCCTTTTAAGTTATAATTTCCTTATCCTTAGCATCTAATTTTCTTTTTTCAAACAACATACTTCTTCTTTAGCTCTCTGTAATTTACAGTTAAACTCGTTCATCCAAACACTTGTTGAAACCCGTGATTTACATTAAATTATACATGACAAACGATAAAACTATAACTATGGCTAATAATTAGATTAAAATCAGAAATTGTGTTCATCATACCTAGTAGTATAAGGAGTATAAAGTATTTGCTTGCTTAACAACTCACACTTATTTCAATATCTCGACTTGTTAAGTTAAACAAGTAAAAGACTCTTTAAGTTAAGTTATAAAAATTTTAAAAGTCATTATTGTGGGTTAATGACGACATGCACATTTAATAAACAATAGGGCTCGGAAATTTATTTATTAATACAACACACACATAAATAAATAAATAATAATATATATAATAATATATATATATATATATATATATATATATATATATATATAATATATACATATATATATATATATATATATATATATATATATAATATATATATATATATATATATATATATATATATATATATATATATATATATATATATATATATATATATATATATATATATATAATATATATATATATATATATACACCCCCTCCTTATTATTTTTTTAAGATAAATATACTGCCATGCATACCGCTTTTTCATTGTCAGCTTGACAAGAACTTCCTTTTAAGTTGATAATTTCCTTATCCTTAGCATCTAATTTCTTTTTCAAACAACATATTTCTTCTTTAGCTCTCTGTAATTTACAGTTCAATTCGTTGACTTGTCCATCCAAACACTAAACCCGTGATTTACAATAAATTGTATATGTCAAACGATTAAATCATAACTACTGCTAATATTTGGAATAAACTTAGAGATTCTGTTTATTTTAGTTTGTTGTATAAGGTGTATAAAATATTTGTGTGCTTAGCAACACAAAGGCCGAAAAGCATCAGCATATACTAATCTTTGACACAACGGATGTCTGGGGCTCGTATCCTTGGTTATGTTCATTTAAGAGTATTGTTAAAAGCAATTATTGGTAATGTTAAAATACACTTTGAGCGAAATAGTTGCCACTTCCACCTAAAGTTGTTCTCGCAGAGGTTATCTGCAAGCCTCTAAACGACCATTATTATTGTTATTAATACATCAACACACACTTGTATGACACCTTTTAGAAGTTAAGTAAAGTTATGACATTTTTGTTGTCTTTGTTGTGGGTTAATGACGTGTCATACATATTTTATAAAGAAATCGCTTCTGGAAAATATTTATATATTATATATATATATATATATATATATATATATATTATATATATATATATATATATGTATGTATATGTATGTATGATATTATTGATCAGTTGCCTCTTTTTAGAAAAGCAGAAAAAAAACATCTTTTTCTCTCTTCTCCCCTCCTCCATAAGCCCTATTAGCTCATTTTTTGCAATTTCGTAACAAATATTTAATTAAATATTATTGTCATATAACGTTTTCAAGAGAAATATACTATTATAATGCATACCGATTTTTCATTCTCGGCTTGACAAGAACTTTCTTTTAAGTTGGTAATTTCATTATCTTTGGCGACTAATTTCTTTTTTAAACAACATATTTCTTCTTCAGTTCGCTGCAATTTTCACAAGACAATTCGTTTAATTCGTCCACAATCATTGGTTGAAATCCGCCATTCAGATAAAATTATATATTTCACACGATAAAACCATAACTAAACCATAAGACTAAGACATTGTGTTTATTATACTTAGTAGTCAGAATATATATATATTTTGCTATATATATATTATAATATATATATATATATATAATATATATATATATATAATTATATATATATATATATATAATATATATATATAAATATATATATATATATATATATATATAATATATATATATATAATATATATATATATATATATAGTAAATAGTTTTATTTGCGTATAAGTATTTTTTTATAATTGCAAATCGTCATAGCATTGAATTTAATTCAGTAGGTACGTATAAAAGTTTTGTTTATGTACATATAAAAAAGTTTTAACATTTTAAAATTGGCATAATTAAAACTAGCACAAACGATTGTGGCGACAAATTAATTAACTAGACAAAAAAAAGCGATGGAACAAACAGATTGCTGATTAGAATTATAGCAATAACTAAAGACTTAAGAATTAAACATCATTATATTTTTTTTTTTTTATAAAATACAAAGATTTCTGTTTTTAATTTAAATAATATGTTTTACTACAGTTTATAAGATCAGTGTTATAAACTGATAGGTAATGAATGTTTACATTGCTTAATAAAGTCGTTGTTGTCGTGTAATTGTTTAAGTTAATTCGGTAATGAGCTGTAGAGATTTATTGAAGAATAATGCTGGTTATTTTCGTACTTATGTGTCCTAGGTTGTTTGGTGGTCAAGTCATGTTTAGGTCTTCTATTGTAGTCATGCACGTTCTTATGAGTCTCTAAATCATTCAAGTTATACCTTAGTTTTTTTAAAATCTTTACTATAAACAAAGCTGGTACAGTTAGTAAGTCAACGTACTTAAAAATTGGTTTGCACTTAGCTTTATACGGCGCTCCTGCAATGCATCTCAGAATCTTTATTTAGATTCTCAAGATCTTTACGGCTTTACTAGAATTCCCCCAGAGTTTAACCCCGTATAGCTAGACACAAACAACCCATTATATGCTTTGACTAATTCTTCTTTGAAAAATACGTATTTATACGTATTTTTCGTGGTTTAGGGCCCCTAAAATAGATTTTGCATACACCTCCGGGTGCCCCCCTCCTCCTTCCATACAAGTTCCTTATTTAAAATTTACTTAAAGAAAATTCGCTAAAAAATATTTTAAGATAAATATGCTGTAACGCATACCGCTTTCTCGTTCTCAGCTTGATAGAAACTTTCTTTTAGGTTGATAATTTCGTTATCCTTAGCATCTAATTTCTTTTTCAAACAAGATATTTCTTCTTTAGCTCTCTGCAACTTACATTCCAATTCATTAACTCGTCCATTGTACCTCATGTGCTAGAAATCAATTTAAAACAAAACATTGAGTTTATCGAAGTGTGAATATTTCATACAAACAATATCATTAAATTATCTATATTATTAATATTACAGATATTTTTATTAAAACATTCCATTAGTGGATTTTTCCGGATGAAAATTCGCTAAATAGTTAATACTAAAACAACGAAAAGAAATACTTATTATATTTTGATATATATTTAACAATTGTTAATTACATTGATAAATAAATAATAAATAATTAAATAATGAAAAGGGTTTTTATTTGGATAAAATGTTTATTTTACAATGCATTATTACTTAAGGGTAAATTATTTCAGGTAAGTAAATTATTTCAGATGGGTAAATTATTACTGATGAGTAAATTACTATCTGCGTCAGTATTTGCTACCTACAAACAAAATGGAGGAAGATTAGAATAAATTTCTACTTTAAAATTTAATACAGAGACATTGAGAGACAAAAAACGGGCACGGGGAACCTCGGAACTTTTTCTCAGAATCGCTACGCTCATCTTCCCTACTTTGGACTCGCTTCGCTCGTCCTCAGAATACGAAAAACACCAAATTTATACTCAACGTGTCTTTGAACTCGCTTCGATTATCCTCAGATCGTAAATATATTAGTTTCTTTCGCAGCGAACACCCATCCATGTAATGAAGCTCGATGTTGCTTAACTTTTATGATCCAAAAAAATGTACTTGCACTTTTTGCATTAAAACGAAACTTGTGTGTGTATTGTGTTACACTTTATTACATTTTAAGTCAGTTGTATTATTTTCAGATTTTTCACATTTTTAAAAAAACATTCACAAGTCATTTGATAAAAATTTAACTAATGCTGATAATGTTTTATCTCATTATCAGTTCAACTTGACATATAAGTTGAACATATATATGTCTACATGCGAGCCAAATCTCAATCAGAACAAAAAATTGTCCGCGTTTCATCAATTTTCGGAATGTTTGTCGTCATTATGGCGGGTTAATATGAATATCGATGCGTATGTTAATAATATCGATGCGTCATTATGACGTCATCGAAAATAATTTCCGAAGAGCACAATTACATCTAAAGATTGAATAAGTTTAAAATTTCAATGTTTACAATTTATTTCAATGAGTTACAATGATAACAGACACACATTCACACATTTTGATAACTACTTATGAGGCCTTAAAAACACCTGAAGCAGATATTTCAGGTGACATCCCGGTTTCGGATTTTTCGCAAAGACAATACTTTTCCTATATACCTACGGTATAAATGAGGAAAAGTAAAAATGGGTACGGGGTACTTCGGAACTTTTCCTCGTCCTATCAGCAGATTTGCCACGCTCTTCTCACTACTTCGGACTTGCTTAGCTCCTTCTAAGAATATTAAAAACACCTCAACTTATAATTTAGAACATCTGTATTCTCCCTTGGCTCATCCTAAAGCAGGAAAGATCAGTTTAAAGCTCATCAGTCACCGATCCACCTACTGATCACGCCTTATGCTCCTTAATGAAGTGATCACACATTGAAGAAAATTTCTTTCCGTATTGAAATAAAGTATACTTGTGCATTATAAAATAAAATACACTATAATCAAATAAGTCAAAGTTTTCTCATGTAAACTTGTCATTTTAAATAATGAATTAACTTATAAAACAAAATAGATGGGTTTACACAGGGTTTGCAACACAGTTATCCTCAGATTTTAATTAAAAACTTAATTAAAAATTAAAAATCGTAAATTTATATGAGAATACTTATAACTTCTGAAACAAGTCATAAGTTTACACGTGAATACATATAACTTCTGAAAAAAGTCAAAGTTTACATGAGAAAACTTATGATACAAGTCATAAGTTTACATGAGAAAACTTATGGAACAAGTCATAAGTTTACATGAGAGTACTTATGACTTATGAAACAAGTCTTAAGTTTACACGAGAATACTTATAACTTCTGAAAAAAGTCATAAGTTTACATGAGAAAACTTATGGAACAAGTCATAAGTTTACATGAGAGTACTTATGACTTATGAAACAAGTCTTAAGTTTACACGAGAATACTTATAACTTCTGAAAAAAGTCATAAGTTTACATGAGAAAACTTATGAAACAAGTCATAAGTTTACATGAGAAACTTATAAGTCATAATTTCATGAGAGTACTTATGACTTATGGAACAAGTCTTAAGTTTACATGAGAATACTTATAACTTCTTAAACAAGCCATAAGTTTACATGAAAAAACTTTCATTTTATAAGTTTACATGAATAAACTTATGACTTATAAAACAAGTCATGATCTATTTTGCTTGTAAATTTTAGGTGCTGTTTTTCGAAAATGAATGTTCCAAATGTTTCTTATGCTATTTAATTTATTTAACTTGAAATAAGTTATAAGAAACCTCAGATGGTTCAGCTGGCAGGGAATTGCTTCTGTTAATAATAATAATAGATTCGGGTTGGTCTCCAAGTGACGTCACACTTCTTCTTGCTTTTCTTCTCCACTCTGTTTCCTCGTTTAGTTCTAGAAGTAGAGCTTTTAATCCACACTGTTAAACATTGATAATAAGAAATTAGTTAAGCGTCAATAACAAAAATTAACAAAATAACAAATATTAATCAAGTGGAAAAATTAAAAACAATTAACAGCTCTATTGTTAAATATTTTATAATAAATGTTCCTCATTAATCAAAGATTGTTACTGTTCATCATTTTTTGTTAACTATTATGTGAGCTCGAAATCAGCTGCTTGCAACTTAGTGAATTTTGATATATGTCACTAGATGCGGAAAGGTACCACAACATGCAGAAAATAATGGCAGGTGCTACTAGATGCGGAAAGTAATGGCAGATACCACAAGTTGCGGAAAATAACGGCAGATCCTACTAGTTGCGGAAAGATGCAATCTGCTGGCAATTTGATTGGCAAATGCTAATAGGTAGGTTGGTAGGTTCCTTTAAAGAAACAATATCAAGGCAGCAACAGGTAATTAATAATCAGAAGCTAGAACGCCTGACAATGGAAATAACTCGTCTAAAGATCTCCCTCTAGGCCCGTCCAAAAATGTTCCGGACGGATACAGTCGTAATAATAACATCTGGTTTCTGTAAATACAATAAACTAGTCGAGTATTTTCAAATAAATAAGACATTACTTTGTAACTGACGTCTTAAACTATTTAAATAAGACATTACTTTGTAACTGACGTCTTAAACTATTTAAATAAGACATTACTTTGTAACTGACGTCTTAAACTATTTAAATAAGACATTACTTTGAAACTGACGTATTAAACTATTTAAATAAGTCATTACATTGTAACTGACGTCTTAAACTATTTAAAAGACAGGTTGTTCGAAATATTTTACCTTAATACTAATATCTTCATCTCCATGAAGTTTCTCGAGGTATCTCTTAATATAATCAACTTTATTACAAAGTATTATCATGTCTCTCTCTCTGTCCATCAGCTGGAGGCTTATCTCTCCTAGTTTGCCCTCTAGAGTGTGCCTGTTCATTTCATCCAGTTTATTTTCTAGACTTGCGATTTCGCTTTGTTTCTCGTCTAGTTCTGCCGTTAGTGAATCTATTTTTGCTTTCATTTGAACTCTAGAACCTTCGTTAAGTCCAAGCATCTCCACAAATGATTCCTTACAAAAAAAAATGCCAACAAAAAATTAAAAATTTGCTTTATCATACATTTTATTTTATAGAGTTCAGAAAGTACACCATCGGTTTCTAATAAGATCATATTTTCCACGGGACACAAATTATTGTTTAAATATTTAGTAATAGTCAGCAAGCTAATGCAGAATTTATAAATTTTATTATTTTTCAACTTTTTCATTTTTTGTCATTTTTTAATAACTGAAGAAGCTGAGGATCCCTGGGCGAAAGCTCTTCAACAATTTATTTTCAATAAATTTTTATAAGGACTAAAGTCTTCATTAATTTAATTGATATTAAATTTGTAATAGTCCAAAAAGCTCTAAAGTTATCAGAATTTATAAATGTTATTTCTTTTAAAAGATCTAAGAACATTTAAACTATTTTATGGCTGTTAAAATTGTATTTAATTCACTCGAAAGCCAAGTTTAATCTTTCAAATTTGACCAAGATAAATAATTTTATCTATACTCACGGCAGCAAAATGATTAATTAACTATTTTTGGAAGCAAAATCTCACTAGAATTGAATTCTAGATGATAGAATTCTAGATCTATCACTAGAATTGAAAAAAAAATCACTCAAGTAAGTATTACTTGCCTAGGGATCAAAATAAGTTACCCTAGAAATATAAGGGTTTTACTTTATATCCCACGGCAGGTAAAACTTTACCAGAATGAATTTTTTGATTTTCTGACTAAATATCATTGATTTTCATTTTTTTTTATTTTCTAATAATTGCAATATTTTTGGTGCTAAGTTTTAAAATGTCAAAGTAGTTATTATTTATTTAATTGTTAATTAAATACGTGAAAAACAAAATATTCAAACATTTTTTTTTGAATATTTTTATTATAAGCCGAAATTGGCGTTTAACTGATATTTAATTTCATTAGTTAACTTCATAAAAATTAATAGTTTCTTAATTTGTTGTTGTTATATTAAAATAATCAATTAAAAAGCTTAGATTAGTAATATATTGTATATAATGATAGTATATAGTGTAGATAATATATTGTGCCACAAGTCAGAAAAAGAAGCATTACTAACACGTAATGTTTTACATACGAGGCTTCGCCTTGGTAATTAAGTTGCCTTCCACGGCGACGCCTATACAGGTAATTTTAATAGATTTTCCTCGCCTTCGGCTCGGCTAAATTTGTGACTAGTCCTAGTAGAATGGAGTATTTGCACATTTTTTTTATTGCATTATCTTTAAGTACGTCATATAAAAGAACACCCTGTAAAATATTAGACTGAAAAAACTTATACTTTTGATGTTCAGCAAAAAAACAAAAAATATATTTAAACATAATCTTTTGGCGGGAAAACGGCCTCGACTGCTTGTCTGACGTCAGACGTAAGAATACCGCCGTGTAGTACAATATTCACTAGAGCAACACTCATAAGAGTTTATTCTATACTGTCAACAAGATGCTACTGGCAGCTGTTGTCATCACGTTCCTTAGGCATTGTATCAACTGAACACGGATTTTATTATATTTAAGTTTTTTTGTATATAATAAATTTTTTTGTCCCCTTATAAACTTTGGGGGTGCTGCCCCCCAAAAAAAAGAAAACAAATTATTGCTTAACAACTTCTTTTGACCTGAAACGGATTTTTAGCCAATAAAAAACATTTTGTTCGGTTCCCGACACACTCTTTATTCCCTAGGGAGAAAAAGTTACTTTTTACCCCCAAGGGAGTGAAAAGTAACTTATTCTACCTTCAGAGTGAAAATTGCTTCTTTACTCTCTAAAAACTGATATATGTTTTGCTTGCCATGTATGATGGCGGTAAGAGAGCACCGCTCGTCTCTGGTAAGTACTTCACATTATATTCTTCGGAATTAATTGAAGGTCAGAGTGAGTTCAGGCTCTGTCGGCGCCCTGATGAGTTAGACGTAACGAAACAGAGTGGGACGTGACATTATGTCGAGCCATCAAGTATGACGAATGTCGAATGATGGAACAGTTCCCAGGTGTAGCATTGCATTTTGCTTGTTACATTTCCTTGGTGTCTCTCGCACAATTATATTGTGTCAACTATTCATGTTTTGCAAAACTCGGTAGTATCAAAAAGGATATCTCTAAAAACTAGTCAATAAACTTTACATTATACACCGTCTGGAGGTAAAAAATATTTTATTTAATTTTAAATAGTCGAAATAAGCATTTAAAGAAGAGAAGAGGGGGAATGAGTGAGAGAGTGGGGTGAAAACGGAGCGTTCTAAAGTTTAAGTCGTTTAACGTACACATGAGAGTTTTAGTGAGAAATATTGTAAGTTCATCAGTTGCTTACAGTTCAATAGAATGTAAAGAAGATTGAAACAACACAATATCGTGTTTCAGGTGATACAATCCCTAAAGAAAGTGATGACTACAGCTGTCCTATCCACAGGGCGTAACATTAAGGTTATTAGTTCAAGAAAATCACATTAGAATAATACTATATATAGAAGGAGCACTACTGATAACACCAAAGGCGGTTTAACATTTACAAATTCCAAAACACCGATACCCAAGGAATTAATATCAAACATCATTTACCAAATTCCATGCAATAATTGTGATATCTTGGAAAACCGTCGCAAACAAAAATTTCCGGTCATAAATCAAATGTCAACACAGCTAAGAAAACTAAAATAAACCAGTGTGCTCTTACACAACATGCTATTAGCAATAATCATGATTTTGGTTATGATATTAGTAATATTCTTGAAGTAGAACCTAACTACAAGAAAAGGTTTTTAAAGAAATGGTGCACATAACATCGCAACGTTTAGCTTGGAATAAATAAAAACGGACGCCAATAACTTAAATAATTTGTATAGAAACTTATTATCGATCTTAACTTCCTTTTTTCTTAAACAATAGTATTGTTAAATTTTATTCTTTGCTTCCGTTTTGTTAAATTTAATATTTTATTCTTGTTTCCTTTCATTACTAGTCAAAATTGTAAATAATTCTCTAGTTATTTTCTTGAACTAATAACCTTAATGTTAAGCCCCGGGGCTAGATCTTTATTCAGTTTGTAGTTGGTTCTTTGATAGTATACACAGCTGGCTATGTTTAGATATCTTATCTGTTTCTTTCTGTTCTTACCTCTTATATGATATCTCTTATCTGTTTCTGTTCTTTCTTTAGTTTGTTATTAAACACTTTCTGATGAAGACCTTACCATACGGTCGAAAGCATAAATTTTGTTTTATTTGCTATGACCAAAATCTCATAACTCTTTACTATTTTTTAATAATAATAGTATAATCTTGAATATATTTAAAAATCTAGGTCAATGACCTCTACGATATATGTTAACAACTTACACTTGCGAGACAACTTAACGAGCTTTGATGGAGATTTGAAATTTCTGCTAATCCATTATTGCTGATTAATGATTAAATTATATATATTATATATATATATATATATATATATATATATATATATATATATATATATATATATATATATATATATATATATTATATATATATATATATATTATATAAATAAATATATATAATATATAATATATATATATAAATTTTTAAGTATTATTATAATAATAATTATATAAGCTTTTATATATTTAAAAGTCTAGGTCAATGACCCCTACGATATATGTTAGATTAGGTAGTGTTTGAGTGTGGGGTTGTAGTATGGAACAAAGACCATTCCCACCGTTCACTAGCCTATTGTGGGCCATTTTGACAAACAGGTCAAAATTGCTCCTGTGGAACTACGGTGAGCTAAACAAGCCCGAAAATCGGACTTACCTCGAAGTGGTTATGGCCTTGGTTATGGCTTATGGTCGTCGGCATTATAAGACGATTGGGACTGATTTAATCTCAATCGATTGGGACTGGATTCATCTCAATCGATTGGAACTGGTTTCATCTCAATCGATTGGGACTGGTTTCATCTCAATCGATTGGAACTGGTTTTCATCTCAATCGATTGGAACTGGTTTCATCTCAATCGATTGGGACTGGTTTCATCTCAATCGATTGGGACTGGTTTCATCTCAATCGTTTGGGACTGATTTCATCTCAATCGATTGGGACTGATTTCATCTCAATCGATTGGGACTAGTTTCATCTCAATCGTTGTTTTCTAAGAGGTGCATGTGGCATATACCTTAATTATGACGTCATCACCTTTGAGTAAAAAGAAGATTTCTTTTATTAAATATTTTTACTTTTCCTCATTTATAACGTAGAGATATAGGAAAAGTATTGTGTTTGCAAGAAAATCCAATACCGGGATGAAACCGGTGTTTTAAGGCCTCATGAGTGATTTTCGCAAAGTTGTCTGTCTGTGTGTGAGTGTATGTGTGTGCGTGTTAGTTATCATCGTAGATCCTACTGTATTTATGCTTGAGAGTTGAAACATTTTACAAAAATTGGTCTACTGCTGTAGTTGTGCTATTCGGGAATGCTTTTTTATGACCTGATGAACCTGCACTAATAACTCAGAGAAAATTTCGAAAAATCATAAAACGCGGAAAAACTATGCTTTCTGGTTTAAATTTGGCAAGCCTGTAGCCATGTAAAGGTCTAACATATATGCTAAGTTTCATCTTATTATCAGCTTTAATAAAATTTGTATTGAATGACTTGTAAACGTTTTTTAAAAAATTGTAAAAAATCAGAAAATGATCCACTTGAGTTGAAATTCCGTACAAATGTACACTTAATAACTAAACTGTTTACTTAATAAATAAATACACAAACGTACGTTTCAATACGACAAGTGTATCCATAATTATTGTTGGATCATAAAATGTAAGTAGCATTGAGTGTGGTCAGTGCTGCATGGGTGACCGCTGAGAATAAAACGAATCTATTTACTATCTGAGGACGAGCGAAGTGAGTCCGAATACATGTTGCAGTATAAATTTGGCGAGTTGTATATTCTGAGGATGAGCGAAGCGAGTCCGAAGTAGGGAAGATGAGTGTAGCGAATCCGATGTAATATGGAAAAGGTCCGAGGTACCCCGTACCCAATTTATTTGACATAAATTCAGGTACCTGAAATTTTATAGCCGTTCTTTATGTTTTTGATGGTACTGAAACCGAATCTGAATGAAAAACATATTTTAAATAAATTTCATTAGATTAGTTACATTAAGTAAAAAAAAAATGCAGGATATTTCTTACCTGCCCTAATCTTTTAACACATTAAAGATCCTATTGGTTTGTTAAAACTTAATTCTATGTTGATCCTCTATACTAGATGGAGGGGAGTATGCAATGTTTAGGGTAATAAATTATTATATCTAAGTGTTACTTAAAGTAAAGTGGTATATGGCCGCAACAGGGCCTAAGTGAGCCTCACAAGCCCTGTGAGTGGGCCTGTGAGCCGAGGCGATGACAATTCGCTAGATACATGGCAAAATGTCATATAACAAGATATAATAGTAAACAAATAACATTGTGGTCGCGAAGCGGCCAGGGACCTCTTGTCTATCTTCTTTGTTTTTTTTTTTTAATTTTTTATTCTTCATTTTTATCTTGTAATGTATTACTACTCTTGATGAATAGTAGTAATTCATAAATACTAAATGAATAATTTACTATTGCAACAATAATTAATTCGACGTATTTCATCTAGAGTATTTTATCTAAAGTCTTTTATCTAGAGTATTTTATCTAGTGTTTTTTATCTAAAGTCTTTTATCTATAGAGTATTTTATCTAGAGTATTTTATTTAAAGTATTTCATCTAGAGTATTTTATATACTGTTTTTATCTAAAGTATTTTATCTAGAGTATTTTATCTAAAGTATTTTATCTAAAGTATTTTATCTAGAGTATTTTATTTAGTGTTTTTTATCTAGAGTATTTTATCTAGTGTTTTTTTATCTAAAGTGTTTAATTTAGAGTGTTTTATCTAGAGTATTCTAAAGGTATGAAAGAAGTATCTCCTTTGCTTCTTTTTTCATGTTGTAGTAGATTATTATATTAGAGTAGATTAAGCTTAATTTTCTTAACTTCTCTTTTTTGGATTAATATAAATTATTGACTTATAATTGGTTATTTTCTTTTATAAGTGTAGATTTTATAACTCTATTTACGGATTAAAAACAGTTTAAATGTGATTGCTGAGAGATGTAGTCGAATATTGCCTATATTAGGTAGTATGATTGACAAAGATAATCTACTATAGTATAATACACGATTATAATCAATTAACAGCGAGGGAAAATAATGCGAGGCAGCCCATGAGGTAGTCCTGTATGTTAAACCACGCCCATAATATCCAACCGAACCAACCTCATTGGTTCCTCAACACTATTTTCATCGCTGTCAATTGATTGTAACCGTGTGCTTAAGTTACAGATTAAAGAAAATACAAACAGAGATATTACAACTAAATTAACCTGATTACTATTACTCTTGTTTATAATTAATTTTTAATTTAAAAAGTTTGTATACTTTTTAGTATGATATATTAAAAAGGAACATTTTAGAACAAGTTACATAATAGAACAGATACAAACAAATTTGTTTTAATAGTACACGTTTTGTTAATATGGAAGATCATGAGTTTAGTTTCGGGGCTTAAAATTAAGGAATTTTGATTGAAGTATAAGGCTAGTTTGTCCATATCTCATTGCATGCTTGTTCCGAGTTCATCTAGGCTGTCTCCAATGTATAGCAGGGTCGTGTCGTCGGCGTAGCATTGTAGGGATGCGTTGAAATTAGTGTTGCAAAGGTCATTTATGAAAATTATGAATAGAGTTGCGGCAAGCAACGAACCCTGAGGTATTCCTGTTTTGATTGTAAGCGAGACACTTAGAGAGTCAACTATTTTGACAGATTGTTTCCTATTATCCTATAGTTTAAGTGTTGAGGTCATCAAGCGTCGAGACAAACGCATACTGAGACAACAGAAAAGTGTCGACAATCAATAGTGTCGAGACATCGTGATGTCGAGATTACGTGGGAACTTTGCCACCGTCTGTCGATGTTATGTAGTGTCGAGACATCGTGATGTCGAGATTACGTGGGAACTTTCCCCCCGACTGTCGATGTTATGTAGTGTCAAGACATCGTGATGTCGAGATTACGTGGGAACTTTCCCCCCGTCTGTCAATGTTATGTAGTGTCGAGACATCGTGATGTCGAGATTACGTGGGAACTTTTCCCCCGTCTGTTAATGTTATGTAGTGTCGAGACATCGTGATGTCGAGATTACGTGGGAACTTTCCCCCCGTCTGTCGATGTTATATAGTGTCGAGACTATCAAATGTCGAGGCATCGTTAAACCACGAGATGTGTCGATGTCTCGTAGTGTTTGTACAGGACAAAAATGGGTCACGTGACTCCCCTTGTACTGATTCTACTTAAGATTGACACATGTGTCGACGTTAAATAGTGTCGAGACATCGAGATGTCGAGACCCCGGGGGCGACCCAGATTAAATTATAACCTTAACACACTCTTGGAAGAGGTTACATTGAGCTTTGAAAACCCTAAAACAAGTTTAGAGTCTCCCAAGTTTTGAGACAGAATTTGCCCCCTTAAGTAATGAATCTCTACTGTAATACTAGAAGAAGAAGAAGAAGAAAAATCCTTAAAACACAGAATAATCTCTGTCTCATTAAATTATCATATTTAATAATCTTTGACGTAGTTAAAGCTCGGTTAAAATGACGTCAAACCAACACAATTAACACCATTAAACGACATTTTGACTGCCAAATAGATATTTCTACTCCAGACGAAATATTTTCCTTTAGATATTTTTATCTGGAATATTTAAGAAATGAATAATTAACTAAAGTATCTTATATCTGATTTTAATGAGGTTTCTCATTGTAGGACGCATTTATGTGAAATACTTGGTTAGGCCTGACAAAACTCTTTTATATTTAATTTATTTATTCCAAATATAACTTTAGATTTTTTTTAAATATTAGTAGTAGTAAATTTGTTACAAATAGTACGAAATTATTGTTATTATACCAGGCTATTATTTGATGTCCTTTATATATATTTAAATCCTTTAAATATTTTGTTTATGTTCATCAGTGAGCGTAAAAAGACCCCACTATAAAGGAACGAAAGATAAATCAGACGATCCTAAAGTCCTAAATACTTGTAATACATGATTTCTACGCAGCTCAGAATATATTTAACTTCCTCGTTTATACCGTAGGTATAAATGAAGGTGTAGGAAAAGTATTGTGTTTGCGAAAAATCCGAAACCTGAATGTCACCGGAATCCGTTTCAGGTGTTTTTAAGAACTCCAGAGCATTTATCAAAAAGTTGCCTGCCTGTGTGTGTGGTGTGTGTGTCTATTATCATCGTAGCTCTCAGTGCCATCATCTCAATTTATGCCATAAAGTTAAGACGTTGTACTAAATTCAGTCTATAGGTATAGTTGTGCTATTCAAATGTAGAATACAAGAATCTACATTTAGTTGACGAGGACTACTTTTAATATAACTTTAATTATAAACGTTAAGCTAAAACTTAAAATGCTAAAAATATTGTAATGCACTGATATTTGTATTAGTATTTTATGAATACTCAATGATTAATTAATAATAGACCATAATAATTCAGCAACCGGAAGTATTGCCAACTTTTTGTTTTAGAAAATTGTAAATTGTTAGAGTGGCAGCATTACTTGAGACCACCAGGAACCCCCTTTCGTGTTATCATACATAGTATTATAACAGTAGTGTGCTTCTTCTATACATAGTATTATTCTAAGGTTCTAGCAATAAGTTTTGGACTATCAGCTGACGTTAACTAAAATCTATAGCAAATTTCGATTTATCTAGGTCTTCAAATAGTTTTTAACTTTTCATCAAACAGCTAAAAAAGAACATGACCGTCCTTGAATTTTTATTCATCTGATTAGGTAAATAACCTAATCACTTTGCGCCCCAAGCTATTTTATATCCTACACCAAATTTTATTTTATTTTTTATTAGACTTAACATTTAATTTCCTTTTCACAAAAAAAAACTTATAGAACGAAAAATAAACAGTCACGTTAATCGAAAACGTGAAATAAATTTTAAAAACTGTTTAACCTTAAAAAAATGCCATAAATAAGATATGACAATTTGAAGGATTCCAGCTTTAAATTGGATATTTATGTTTAAAATATCACATAAATTACCTAATTTTGATAAATTATTTAAATTAATTACAATATTTAAATAAATAATTACCTTTGAAATTTACATTATTGATATTAATTAATTTAAATAATTTTCTATCTGATAAAAATTGAGATAGAAGAGGTATGTTAGAGCTATAACAACTTTTTTACATTTAAATTGATTATAATATGGATTATATATTATACATTTTTGTTTAAAGTAGATGTCCATAATATATCCCTTTAACTTTCGGATGTGCGTATAAGTAAGTAAGTAAGTAAAGTAAATAACTTTATTTATGACTTTAAAATGAAACTTGTGAAAAATGAAAAACTTGTGAAAATGAAACTAATGAAACTTTATTTACATTATTTAATTTAACTTAAAGTTAAATTCAATTTAAATTAATAAATTTAACGATCTTTACTTTCGAGGATAAGCGTAGCGAAACCAATGTAATGAGAAAAAGTTTCGAGTCACCCCGTACACAATTTACAATATTTTCTGGATATTCTTCGTTATTTTCGACCAATAATTATTTTGAATGATAAGGTTTTATAATACTTATGCTCTGCGTGTTCTTTGCATTCAACCAATAAAACTTTTTTTTTTAGGAAATATAATGAAAAATATACTTTTAAAATTAATACGTATTTTATTCATAGTACTTCAATAATACAGCAATTTTGGATTTAAAATTATAATAATTTTAGACAAGACAAAATATCAGCCATGAGACAAAATATTAGTGCTATAACATTATAAATTTAGTCCTATTATAACAGTATAATAGCAATTATAGTACACGTACTTCAGGACTTGTAATGGCAATATGACAATAATTTGGCCATACTCTAAAATTTGAGTACTCCCGCTATTGCGCCAATTCTATATTGGCGGATTTTTCCCCAAAAGAACAGATTTCATATTAATATCAAATTGTTCAATAAATACAGTACTTTAAGAAATAAAATGGTTCTAAGTTAATAAAGGGTAAATGGTATTATAGTATTGTCATATCTATTTTTTTACAAAACTATGTAATTCAAATACTGGGTGTACTGATGTGTCTGGTTTGGCATTAAAAATATTTTTGTCTCGTCAATGCTTAACAAGTCCTTTAAAAGCTTGATTATGAATCAGGACGAGCCTATTGTCTGAACTGGTGTCGATGCCTTAGAAGTATGTTTCGAAACAACGTCGACATGCATCGAATCTTCCCTGTATATTATTTTAGTTGTCTCTCCATTGTCCAATACTTTAATATTAATATCTGGCATATTTTCTTGAAGCTGCGCAAAATACAACCATGCTAACTTGAAATCAATTTTAAAATGGGATTTATTTTAGTTACAAACAGCATACCAATCAACAGGTATTGTTATTGCTGAGTGATCACACAGTGGCGGACAGAGCCAAACAGGCCCGAGGAGGGTTGGGCCTAAACCTACATCTAAATAGGCTCAATGGTGGAGGGGGAGAGGTCCTATAATGCTTCTCAGTGAGGTCTACTTTTAATTAGAATGGTATTAATCATTATAGCGAGCTCAGTTTAATTTCTTATTTAATAAAATTAAATCAAATGATATTATTTTATTTAAATAAATTTAAATAAACTTAAGTTATTCATTTTAATGAAAGATTTTACTTAACTATTTTATGTTTAATACTTTAGGGCCCTTTTGTACTGCTTCAGGGCCCTGATCAAGTATGTTAGAGTCCCTTGAGGCCTTAGTCTTCCGTTTATTACCTTAAAAGGCCCAAGTATAAGGAAAAAGTATTAAGGGAGCCTGAAAGGAACTATTTTTTTTAAAGTAGTTTAAAAAAAGTTCCCTAGGAGCTTTTTAGCCCCTATCTTAGAGTTTGGGTCCTTTTGATTCTTGTGATATGAATTCGTCAAAGATTAAATATTTTAATCATTTTCGTTGTTTTTTCTTTACGTTTATTTTTGGCTGAGGGGCCCATGGAGAGCTGCCGCCCCCGTCCTCAATGGCTAGTCCGCCCCTGTGGTCACATTTTCTGGTCATTTATGAGCGTTTGGACATGATTATTGCGCTCTGTGTAGTGTATTTGTCACATACCCAGATTTGTGTATTTTGCACATATAAAGCACTCTTTAGTGCGCATTTGCGAATAATTATCTTAGATTTTATCGTGTATTTGTTAGTTAGCTACTCTATCAGTTGCTAAGTGACTTTTTATGCAGTATCATAACAAACAGTGATAAGTGAAAAGGAGACTGTGAAAATGAATTTTCATTGTTTTAAGTTAACATGGTTTTGCATTTTGTAGCGTGCTGTGCTAATATCTTATGAAATATATTTCACACATTTCTGATCTCTTGGTTTAGATTATTAATACATTAAACATATTGTTAACAATATTAAATTTACGTATTTGCCATGACAAAGAAGTTGAGTAGGGTAGTTGGGTGAGTAGACACACACACACAGATATATAATATATATATATATATATATATATATATATATATATATATATATATATATATATATATATATATATCAATACATATATATATATACGTTTCCAATAGTATTTAAATCTCGTAGGGTTTTACAAACGTAAATCTCGTAGATCATGGTTTTACAAACGTAAATCTCGTAGATCATGGTATTACAAACGTAAATCTCGTAGGTTTTTACAACGTAAATCTCGTAGATGATGGTATTACAAACGTAAATCGTAGATCATAGTATTAGAAACGTAAATTCGTATCAAACGTAAATCTCGTAGATCATGGTTTTACAAACGTAAATCTCGTAGATCATGGACGTAATCGTAGATCATGGTATTACAAACCTAAATCTCGTAGATCATGGTTTTACAAACGTAAATCTTGTAGATCATGGTATTACGTAAATCTCGTAGATCATGGTATTACAAACGTAAATTCGTAGATCATGGTATTGGAAACGTAAATCTCGTAGATCATGGTATTAGAAACGTAAATCTCGTAGATCATGGTATTACAAACGTAAATCTCGTAGATCGTGGTTTTACAAACGTAAATCTCGTAGATGATGGTATTACAAACGTAAATGTCGTAGATCATAGTATTAGAAACGTAAATCTCGTAGATCATGGTATTACGAACGTAAATCTCGTAGATCATGGTTTTACAAACGTAAATCTCGTAGATCATGGTTTTACAAACGTAAATCTCGTAGATCATGGTATTCTCGTAGATCATGGTTTTACAAACGTAAATCTTGTAGATCATGGTATTACAAACCTAAATCTCGTAGATCATGGTATTACAAACGTAAATCTCGTAATCTGGTATTACAAACGTAAATTCGTAGATCATGGTATTAAACGTAAATCTCGTAGATCATGGTATTAGAAACGTAAATCTCGTAGATCATGGTATTACAAACGTAAATCTCGTAGATCGTGGTTTTACAAACGTAAATCTCGTAGATGATGGTATTACAAACGTAAATCTTGTAGATCATAGTATTAGAAACGTAAATCTTGTAGATCGTGGTATTACAAACGTAAATCTTGTAGATCATAGTATTAGAAACGTAAATCTCGTAGATGATGGTATTACAAACGTAAATCTTGTAGATCATAGTATTAGAAACGTAA
The DNA here is from genome assembly GCA_018340805.1 of Microvelia longipes. Taxonomy (NCBI): domain Eukaryota; kingdom Metazoa; phylum Arthropoda; class Insecta; order Hemiptera; family Veliidae; genus Microvelia; species Microvelia longipes. The sequence continues at coordinate 5,743,146 of JACMZG010001863.1, forward strand.
ATCTCGTAGATCGTGGTATTAGAAACGTAATTATGAAGTATAAGTAAAGCTATAGTACACGATTTGGTTTTATACAATATGGTGAAGTCAATTCAAATTGGATTCTATTCTACTTCTGTAAGGCACAGCGTATTTAAACAACCAATGAGGTTTCGGCATGAGGCCTATTAGTTGATTTTTTTTATTTTCCTCATTTATACCGTAGGTATATAGGAAAAGTATTGTGTTTGTAAAAAAAAATCCGAAACCAGGATTAAAACGGAATTATGCGTTTCAGTTGTGTTAAGGCCTCCTGAGTGATTTTCGCAAAGTTGTTTGTCTGTGAGTGTGTCTGTTATCATCGTAGCTCCTTCTATATTTATGCTAGAGAGTTGAAACATTGTACGAAAATTAGTCAACCACTATAGTTTTGCTATTGGGAAAATATTTTTTAATGACGTGATTAACCCACAATAATGACTAAGCAAAAATTTCGAAAAATCATAAAACACGGAAAAATGATGCGATGTGATTGCAATTAAGGACGCATGTAGCCATGTATAAGACTAACTTATGTACAAAGTTTCATCTCATTGCCTGTGTTAGTTTTTTTATCGTGTGATTTGTATACGTTTTTTAAAAAATTGTAAAAAATCGGAAAATATTTTAATTGAGCTGAAATTTGATACAAGTTTACCCCTTGACGTAATAAATAAGTATACTGAGTTTCGTTATAATACAATAAATCTATTTATGATTTTATGTGGATCATAAAAGTTAATCAGCATCGAGCGTGGTCAGTGCCTGGATAAATGACCACTTAGAATGAAACTTATGTATTTACTATCTAACGACGAGCGAAGCGAGTCCGAAGACGTGTTGCAGTATAAATTTAACAACTTTTATTTCTGAGGACGAGCGAAGCGAGTCCGAAGCAGGGAGGATGAGCGTAGCGAATCCTATGTAATTAGAAAAAGTTCCGAAGTTATCCGTACCAGATGTTTTATTAATGTAAAAATAAAATACACATAAATACAAAATAAAATACATAAAATTGAAAAACACATAACTCCAGTAATTAAATAGTATATTATGCTACTAGAGTGTGAAGTGAATTTTTCCTTAACCACGGCAATAATATTTACGGTCAAGAGAAGCGAGACAGTGAATACAACAGTCAGTGACGCATATTGGGTCTTATAGGCGAGACGTATAAATATGCATCACGACTTAAACCCTAATTAATTTCCACACATTATAAATAAAACTAAACAACAAATAAATATGCAATACAATGTGTTCTTACCTTGGCTCTGGCCAATTTAACTTCTTTGCGTAGTTCTTTAATGATATCATCTTTGAATATTGCTTGCATGTCAGCTTGACGAGCCTTTTCCTCCAACTGGGCCGTATCGCGACGTAGAATTGTTATCATATCGTGTTTTTCAGCTACTTCTGCCGTTAAAGCTTCTTTCATGTCTCGACTCTCCTGTTTTAAAATTTAATTTGGATTTAATACAAAATAAATAATAAGACAAAAAACTTTATAGGGACCTCTATATTAAATTATTAAAACTTTTGAGGAGGAATAGGTCAAAAATAATCAATAAAACTAATTTTGCCGAGCTTTCGATATAATTTGTTGTTGTCCGAACATCTATTTGTTAGCAACCATATAACTGTGTTTTGTTATTATTTATTATGTTGAGCCTAAAGAATATATTATTCTTTGGTTGAGCCTTAAAAAAGATAAAATTATATCGAAAGCTCGGCAAAATTAGTTATATTTATTATCTTGGACCAATACCTCCTTAAATACTTTAATAATAATATATTTTCGATATTTTGGTATTTTATCAACACATTTTGTGAACTGATTAAAATCTAAGAAAAAACGTTTAAATTCATTAGTAAACGATTTAATTCACTCGCTTGTGTCGCACCAAAAAATGGTGTCGATCGAGCCCCGTTCGGTACTCAAGTAAAATTAACACTAAGAAAAACATAGAGATATATACTAGAGGAGACATACCCTATATAAATACATTAAGAAGCGTGAAACATCTTTTTGGAGCTCTCAGGGGCTCTGTGTAACCACATTGAAACCTCCTTCAAGAGTTAGTTAAGGTTATAATAAATCAACTGTTTTTGGTTTCCCGCACAAGTTTTGTGTTTTGATTTGTATTTTTAACGTTCTCCTATAAAAGTTATTGTAATTTTGTACTGATTATTTGATTGCATTTATAATCGAAGGTGGTCAGGTTACTTTTAAAATTTTAAAATTTTTCTATTTTAAAACAGGTTACTGTTTTAAAATTTAACCTATAGGACCCCTCTAGTTATAATAGCTCTATGAAGAAAAACATCTAGTTGACCTAATCAACTGCGTTATGGTATGTTTATAACTCAATTCTTTTTATACTTTGGTGATAGCGGAAGTTAGAATTAGTGAATTGTCAGTTTACAGTGAAAATTCGATTTTTATCCGGAATATTTATCTTACTAAATTAATATAATCATAAAAGAAAACATTACCCTTTTCAAATTTTCCATGTTTCTCTTAAGAATGGCTACGTTGGAATCACCAGATGCTTTCATGTTGTTTATTAACACCTGTAAATCGTCAATTTCTTTCTGCTTTTCCTTTAATTTATCTTGTATTACCTGAAAAAGTTTGATACAGAGCATTTATTAGCTTTAACTTTAGTTAAATTTATAGATCCTAGAAAAAATTTAATAGGGATGTTTTTATTAAGCTAGGCGAAAATAGAGTGGCATTATTCTATACTTAAGTCTGGTGTTGTATAGCCTTAAACTTAATTAATTAATCAAATAAAGTAAAACTAACATTGGTCGAAATGTAAATTTGTTATCCAAATATAATTAAATTAATATTTAAAATTAATAATTGGTTAAAGATGCGTTACCATGAGAACACGCAAGGAATATACTTAAAGCTATGGAGTATAATAATATGAGTGCACCCTAGATAGTTAAACCAACACTTTCGTATTGCCCATGTGACGCAATAGATTTTTTTCTAGGTATACCTAGATCTAATGATAGATTTTTGTTCCAACTCTCTAGCACACACACACTCTAGGAACTAGGATAACAGGCACACAGTTTCAGACAGACAAATTTTTAAAATACCACTTAAGTCTTAAAACACCTGTAACCATAGAGATATATACTAGAGGGGCATAGCCTATCTCAATAAATTGAGAGTCCTGAAACATTATTTTGGGGCTCTCAGGGGCTCAGTGTAACCTCAATGAAACCTCTTTTAAGCGTAAGTTAAGGTTATAAGAAATCATTATTTTCGGCTTCCTACACATTGCTTGTGTTTTGATTTATATTTCAGCATTCTACTATATAATTCACTGTAATTTTGTTCAGTTCATTTGATTGTTGATAGTCGAAGGTGGTCAGGTTATTTTTTCGATAATTCAAAATTCAACCAATAGGGACCCTCTAGTAATAATATCTCTATGCCTAAAACGGATAATACAGGTAGAATATCGGTTTAGGATTTTTAGTGTTTTATTGCATACACAATATGTACTTTTCCTAGAATGACGTCATCAGCAAGAGAACGCAGGGAGGGAAATTTCTTCTTGTTCTCCTAATTTTCTCCTGATTCCTCGGAGCGGCTTGAGGGCCAATGCCGCGTAGTGGCTGAGACACCGCTGATTATAATCACAAATACCATGTGGCGATTTGGTCAAATTGTTTTGTAGGCGTGCAGATAAGTTTTTAGGGCTCGCAGTTACTCGCTTTTTAGGTTTTAGAGAAAAGTTTACTTTGTTTGGTATGATGGCAACAGAGGTTATAAATATGAGTGAGGACCAAGCGGTGGCTCTCTCAGGCAACCTCGGTACCGGAATCATCTTCTTCCGTAAGTGTGGCTTATTTTTTTTTTTTGAGAGTAAGTATAACTGAGTTTAAGTAAATTGTTTGTATCTTTAATTATTATCTTTGGTAGTTCTAAGCTATTTGTATCTATGTCTATATTTAAATTAATAAAATATCAAAGCTGGGTGTGAGTTGGAGTTTGAATCCACCATATGGCCACCAGCAGACCGTAATGGGCATTAATCTTTGTCAGGCAGTTCTAGAAATTTGTTACCGGGCCTTACCTGTGGAAACTTCGTTTATAACTTGGGGGTTCAATTCTATTTTAATTGACCAAACCGGTAAAAAATTGGTAGCAAAGCGTGTTTCCGTTCCGCGGACCTCTGGGTTATGGGCCCAGCACGCTTTTAATTGGCCAAACCGGTACAACCATAAAAAATGAGCAAAGTAAAACTCTCACTAATTCGAATCTCACTCACGTATAAATGCGTATTTGACTATCTGTGTGGTCCGTAATACGTCAGTAGAATACAAAATACTTCAAAGGTATTGACCTGAAGCGCATTAAAGCAATGACTAAACTGATTTATTTCTTCAACTTTAAAAACAAAAAATGAACCGCTTTAAAGTCCATTTGCATCAAGTTTATCAATTTTTCGTTCTTATCTGGCTGTAAATTATTAACATATTTGTCAAAATTGAGTTATCTATCTTAAAAATTTAAATTTTGTAATCGGCAAATAAATATTTACGTTTTCATATTCCAGTTGTTTGTCGTCTTCTTCTATATATGGGATGCCATTCAGTCTTCTCGTCTCCAGCTGAAAAAATGGTTTGAATTGTTCAGTAAATATAAGACTTTTAATAATATAGGACAGATATTTCTTGGATAGTATTGTAAATATTTTAGGGCAATGCCTTCCAAATTAAAATTTGTGTACGAGCGGATTTTTTTGTTGACATTTTGTTATTAAGTAATACAAGAACAAATAATTGTTAAAGCATTAGCTAATAAAGATTTATCTCCAGACTGTGTTTAATGTAAAGTTTATTGACTAGTTTTCAGGGATTAACGGAATCACTTTATCACTTTTCAGTCCCAAGGGAGTGAAAAGTAACTTTTTCTTACATGGGAGTAAAAAGTAACATTTCAATCCCTTTTATTGGGTTATTAGAGCCAATCATATAATTTTTTTTAGGGGAGTATACATTTATACAGGTTTAAAAATTTATTCTCTAAATTTATACAGGTGACTAATCAATTTTTGTAATTTTCCCGGGGGTGGTAACCCCATAATTTATTAGGGGGACCAGACCAAATTTTTTTTATTTGCCCAAAATCCGTTTCAGGTCTAAAGAAGTTGTTTGGAGCAATAAAAATATTTTTTTTTTTTTTGGGCAGTACCAAAGTTATAAGGGGACCCGACCAAGAAATTTTTTTTAATGGCTTAAAATCTGATTGAGACTAAAAGAAGTAGTTTGGAGCAATAAAAAAAGGCTTACGCCTTAGGAACCAACTAACTGCTCAGGGAAATAATGACATTCTTTACTTCCTTGGTGCATAAATAACTATTAGAGGCTTGTTTATGACTTGTTGGTCAAATAATCTCGTTATTGCATTTTTGCTGAGGAGCTATAAAATTTTAACATTATTAATTTAGATCCAGAACACAATATGACGATCTCTCAAATGTCAGATTGTGTTAAATGCAACATTGCATTGCAGTAAATTTATTTAAGCATTGGAACTACAACTCCGCAGTATACAAGGCCTTACTGAGTAATATGTGTTTATCGTACATTGTCAGATTTAAAGTATACACTTTTCTGTCTCGTGTCTTTAGTAAGCTGTTTACTGTGTACTATCTGATCACTGTTTACTGTGTATTGTCTGATCACTGTTTACTAAAACACTTTCTGATCACTGTTTACTGTGTACTGTCTGATCACTGTTTACTGTGTACTGTCTGATCACTGTTTATTATGTACTGTCTGATCACTGTTTACCTGTTTACTATTCACTTTCTGTCACTGTGTACTGTCTGTGTGATACTGTTTACTTCACTTTCTGATCACTGTTTTATTATGTACTGTCTTATCACTGTTTACTATTGTCTGATCACTGTTTACTATTCACTTTCTGATCACTGTTTATTGTACTGTCTTATCACTGTTTACTATGCACTGTCTGATCACTGTTTACTATTCACTTTCTGATCACTGTTTTATTATTGTACTGTCTTATCACTGTCACTGTCTGATCACTGTTTACTGCACTGATCACTGTTTACTATCATCACTGTTTATTATGTACTGTCTGATCACTGTTTACTATTCAACTTTCTGATCACTGTTTATTATGTACTGTCTTATCACTGTTTACTATTCACTTTCTGATCACTGTTTATTATGTACTGTCTGATCACTGTTTACTATTCAATTTCTGATCACTGTTTACTATTCACTTTCTGATCACTGTTTATTATGTACTGTCTTATCACTGTTTACTATTCACTTTCTGATCACTGTTTATTATGTACTGTCTGATCACTGTTTACTATTCACTTTCTGATCACTGTTTATTATGTACTGTCTTATCACTGTTTACTATGCACTGTCTGATCACTGTTTACTATTCACTTTCTGATCACTTTTTATTATGTACTGTCTATCACTGTTTACTATGCACTGTCTGATCACTGTTTACTATTCACTTTCTGATCACTGTTTATTATGTACTGTCTTATCACTGTACTATGCACTGTCTGATCACTGTTTACTATTCACTTTCTGATCACTGTTTATTATGTACTGTCTTCACCTATGCACTGTCTGATCACTGTTTACTATGCACTGTCTGATACTGTCACTGTCCTGATCACCTGTTTACTATGCACTGTCTGATCACTGTTACTATTCACTTTCTGATCACTGTTTATTATGTACTGTCTTATCACTGTTTACTATGCACTGTCTGATCACTGTTTACTATTCACTTTCTGATCACTGTTTATTATGTACTGTCTTATCACTGTTTACTATGCACTGTCTGATCACTGTTTACTATTCACTTTCTGATCACTGTTTATTATGTACTGTCTTATCACTGTTTACTATGCACTGTCTGATCACTGTTTACTATGCACTGTTGTCACCTGTTTACTATTCACTTTCTGATCACTGTTTAATATGTACTGTCTGATCACTGTTTACTATGCACTGTCTGATATGATTAGTTGACTTTTTAATGTCTAATTTCATTATTCTACTGTTTACTGAGTAATGTGTGATGTTTATCTATACTGTTTACTGTGCACTGTCTGATATCTTTAGTAGACTGTTTACTGTCTAATTTCATTATTCTACTGTTTATTGAGCTGATTGATTTCTTTTAACAACTGTTTAGTGCGTACTGTGTGATGTCTATCTACTGTTTACTGTCTGACGTCATTCCACTGTTTACTGTTAACTATCACTGCCTGATGTGTTCAGCCTACAAATTTACAGTGTCATGTCTGATATCTTTAGTGTATAATGTACTGAGTACTTTGTTATGTCTATTTAAATGTTTATTGTATGCTATCTAATATCTTATTCTACTGTTTAGAGTGATCTGTCTGATATTACTGTGAACTTTCTCTGTCTGATATCTTTAGCCTACAGTTTACAGTTCCATGTCTGATGTCTTTAGCCTACAGTTTACAGTTTTATGTCTGATGTATTTAGCTTACAGTTTATAGTTTCATGTCTGATGTCTTTAGCCTACAGTTTACAGTTTTATGTCTGATGTATTTAGCTTACAGTTTATAGTTTCATGTCTGATGTCTTTAGCCTACAGTTTACAGTTCCATGTCTGATGTCTTTAGCCTACAGTTTACAGTTTCATGTCTGATGTCTTTTGTCTTCTGTTAACTTTGTACTGTCAGGTGTCTATCCACTGTTTCAAGTGTCCTTTCTTATATCATTTGTCCACAACCTGAGCAAATTATAACAAGGGAAAAATGTTTGCTTTTTAAAGAAAAACCAAAGTTGTGTAAATAATATACAATAAATATTCGGAATATGCAATGATCGTGCTCAATATGCAACACACATGCGCATTAAGCATTAAACATACACAAATGCAATAAAAATGCGCAATTTTATTAAACCCCTTAAAAATTTGTCTTACAAATCGAAATGTCACTGGTGACTATAATAAACAAATATAAGTTAGTAATGTTAAAAAAATCAAAAAGAAAGAACGATCTTTCTTTCAATAATTCTTGGTATTCATTTTGAAAATTTAGTTCAACTTTGACAAACAGCTCTTGACACCTAATTAGTACTACGTACCTATCAAAATTAGTCAAAAATTGTTAATTTTTACGAACTATAACACACACAAAACACGCAAACAAACATACGCTCCGTTCTCAAGTCTCTACAATAACAATTGTAGAGACGTTACGGTTCTTCAAATCTATATAGATTTATTTTAAAGTAAGAATATAATTTTATGTTTTATGAAATGCTATATATTTACCTGTTGACTGTTCTGACACAGTTGGGCCTGAAGTTGTTCTATTTTAGTTAAGTATTCTTGAAGTTTAACATCCTTATTATTTATATCAATTTCTAAGGAACTTATTTTATTCAGTAAATCTTTCACTTGTCTTCTGCAATAATAGAAAAAATATAATGTAAATAAATCCACTTGATTAAAGAATACATTAGGGTTGGGATAGATAGAAGGGGAAAGATTGGTAGGGGAATGATTGGCAGATTTAGGAGGGGAAGGTATTAATGCCACTAGGGGTTTATTCTCGAGAGTGACCCAATCGATTAGAATTAATCACAAATGTGGTTAGGGGTAAAATACCCCAAATCCTAAATGACCAAAGTTATGTCGACAAATATCTCTTAGATCATCGAATAGATCATAGCCTTACGGTTTCCAATATAATATTTTTAAATTTCTACATTTATACCGTAGGTATTACGGGAAAAGTATTGGGTTTGCAAAAAAAAAAATAAGAAACTGTTCATAGGAATTCATCGCCCTTACTATTTTCGTATTTTCAATACAGGAAAAGTATTGTATTTGCAAAAAAAAAATACGAAACTTTTCATAGAAATTCATCGCCTTTACTATTTTCGTATTTTCAATACAGGAAAAGTATTGTGTTTGCAACAAAAAAATACGAAACTTTTCATAGAAATTCATCGCCCTTACAATTTTCGTATTTTCAATACAGGAAAAGTATTGTGTTTGCAAAAAAAAAAAATACGAAATTTTTCATAGAAATGTATCGCCCTTACAATTTTCGTATTTTCAATACAGGAAAAGTATTGTGTTTGCAAAAAAAAATACGAAACTGTTCATAGAAATTCATCGCCCTTACTATTTTCGTATTTTCAATACAGAAAAAGTATTGTGTTTGCAAAAAAATACGAAACTTTGTATAGAAATTCATCGCCCTTACTAACTCTGCTTCTATTAAAGCTATCGATAAAACAATTATTTTTACTCCTACTTAGACGATTAACAGGATCTTAAGTGACCAATGATTGTTATATCAAACGTCTTCCTAGTATTGCAATTAGACTGACTAAATGTTTTCTACGATAACTTTTGAATTTCATTAGAGCATAATATTATATAGATTAATTTAGAAAGTACACTGTTTGCTAAACAATCCAATACCAATATCTCTGAATTCCGGATATTTCACACAAATTAATAGTTTGACATATAGTACTACTTTTATCTTACCACAAACCACTTACGTCGTAAAAAAACACCCCGCAAAGTCTTTGGTCCAAAAAAGTAAGGAAATAAACTTTTCTGTCCCGCCAAGTCACGTCCGTATTGGGTGGAGACGGTCATTGGCGTTTCAAAGTATGGTTGCTAGAATGTCAATACTAAAGGGCCTTGTTTGAACTGTGAGGCAATCATATTTTTTTTAATTGAACCAATAGGACCCCTCTAGAAATTATATTTCTACAGGTGTAGGAGCTTCCCTACATGGTTTATACATTTTTTAGTTTAGGCATAACCACTATATAGTATTAGGTATAAATGCAACCGTCTAAAGCATTGGTTCAAGACAAGCATAAACCAAAGCATAAGCCACTGTAAAGTCAACTAAGTCCCTAATTAAAATATGGATTTAATTTATTTATATAAAACCTAAAACTACAAGGGTTTTAAATATTTTGTTCTTACCTTTCTAAATCACCTTCCGTTACAGTCTAAATAAAACAAAAAACAAATTAAAATTAGTCGTATGAAACAAGCTTATATATATATATATATATATATATATATATATATATATAATAATATATAATATATATATATATATATATATATATATATATATATTTATATTAATATTAATGCACTCTGAAATAAATTATTTCATTGAAACAAATACTAACAGTATATTACATTAAATAATATATTAATGGCATACAATTTTGTAATTCCTAGGATAGTTGTGATTTATTCTGAATCCTTAGATTCAGAAAGAAGATAATCTATTATCCATTATAATTTTGGGTATATTACACTCTCTTAAGTGTAAAATTCTTCTTAATAAAATTATTAATTTTCCGTATTATTTGATCAATTATTTCTCATTAATCTTAATTCTTGAAGGAATAGTTTACTACATACTTAATTAATAAAAGGAACTCACAAATATTGATCTGCTGTTTGGCCGTTTTTCCATAATGTTCTTCATTTTGAAAGATCAAACAAATAGAAAAATAAAGTTCATAAAAGACACATCAGGAATATACTTGAGTAAACACTTTATGGGACGTTTGGCAATCAAACATGAAGTTCATAGGAAAGAAATGAGATTTCACAGATTACACTATGAAACTAGCTATAGAAATCGTCAAAAAGAATTGGCTTAGAGTCATAGCAATTTTGTTCAAGGAAGCAGGAAGAACATTGTTTAAGAGACCATCTAAAACAATGATTAAGAAACCTGCTAGAACACTGCTTAAGAGACTATCTAAAGCATAGTTTAAGAGACTATCTAGAACATTGTTTAAGAGACCGTCAAGAACATTGTTTAAGACACCATCTATAACATTGTTTAAGAGACCTGCTAGAACATTGCTTAAGAGACTATCTAAAACATTGTTTAAGAGACTATCTAGAACATTGTTTAAGAGACCATCAAGAACATTGTTTAAGAGACTGCAAAAACTTTGTTTAAGGGGACCCGCAAAACATTTTTTCAAAGAAACATTTATTTAAGATTTTTTATGAAGTCTGTTCTAGAGATTTGCAAATATTCTGTTCAACGAAATTACTATTTAATTGTTCCTGAAGGACTTCGTTTAACTGACCTGCAAGAACTTTGATCAAGAGACGTGCTACAATTTTGTTTAGGGGACCTGCAAGAACTTTGATTAAGAGACGTGCTACAACTTTGTTTAGGGGACCTGAAAGAACTTAGATCAAGAGACGGACTACAACTTGTTTTGGGGTTCTGCAATAACTTTGATCAAGAGATGGGCTACAACTTGGTTTAGGGGTTCTGCAAGAAATTCGTTCAACCAAACATTTATTTAAGTGTCCCGCAGCAACTTCGTTCAAGGGACCCGTAAGAACTTTATTCATAGGACCTGCAAGAACATGGTTCAAAGAAACCATTATTTCACTCCAAGTACTTGGTTTAATGGACTCGACAGAACTTTGTTTAAATGACTTGCAAGAGCATAGTTCAAAGATACCATAATTCAAGTTTTCTCTAGGAACTTCGTTAAAGGGACCTGCAAGAATTTTGTTCAAGAGACTTGCTAGAACTTTGTTCTAGGGACCTGAGCAAGAGCATTGTTGAAAGGAACTTTTATATGTCCTGCAAGAACTTTGTTTATAAGATTTGGGTAAAACCAATCAAGCGGGGGTTTACGCTATCCACATTTACCTTAATAATCTTACGTAATATTAATATTTTATAGAAATTGTTGTTAGTAAAAACGTTGAATCAACTTATTATACCCAATCACCTCTGGTGAGTCTTTGATTGAGTCCAGTTTTTGTCTGCACGCACACAGATCCTCTTCTAGTGACTTTATTTTTTCTTCTTTTTCCTTTAATTGATTCTTTAACTTTTCCAGTTGACATTGAACGTCACTGTAAATAGATACAGCAATAAAAAGCAGAGAGAAAGTATAAAACAATTATAAATTAGCTAATTTTTTATTATAATAATTAGCTTTAGTTACTGCATATTGGTATAGTTTAGTTATATTTTTACATTAGCTTTAGTTACAGCATATTGGTATAGTTTTGTTATAATTTGACATTAGCTTTAGTTACATGCTGCATATTGGTATGGTTTAGTTATATTTTTACATTAGCTTTAGTTACTGCATATTGGTATAGTTTAGTTATATTTTTACATTAGCTTTAGTTACAGCATATTGGTATTTTTTTGTTATAATTTGACATTAGCTTTAGTTACATGCTGCATATTGGTATGGTTTAGTTATATTTTTACATGAGCTTTAGTTACTGCATATTGGTATGTTTATAAATGAAATACAATTATTAAATTACGTTACATTTTATTACGTATACTCTGATAATTTTTCAACTTATACTAAATAATTAGTACCCACAATAAAAACATATCCATTATCAGTTCCCTCATACTATATCCCTAAATAGGAAAAATATTATATACGCATTAAAAATCTGACCACTGTAATCCGATAAAAAAATCACCGGAACTATTCGTTGCAGATGGTTTTAAGACCTTCAGAGTAGTTTTTACCAAGGTGTCCATCTGCATGAGTGTGTGCGTCTGTTACTGTCGTGACTCCCGGTATACAGTTTTAAATCAGGGCACAAAAATACATTCTCGTGCAAAAACAAAAAAGGTCCGGTCGTCTTATCAGAAAAATATTTTTTTACGACGTCAACCAATTATTTTGAAAATTAATCGAACGCAGAAAAAAGTTAAGATCGATTTAAAACTTGGCACATATATGTTAACTACCATCGAGCTAGGTCAATACCTGCATGGGTGACCGCTAGGTATATAAAACAGATGTTTTGATTATCTGAGGTCGATTGCGTCTAAAGTAGCGAAGACAAGCGTAGTGAATGTAATAATAGTTTTTGTATCTAATTAAGCAATAAAGGAAGTTTTTGAATTTGAATATGATAAGGTGAGATATCCTGTGCCAGATTTTGTTTACAAAGAGTAGATGTGAGATCAACATACTAATTATTATCTATAAATTATAAAAACAAGAGAACTTAAAATATAAAAGGTCTATTTAATAAAGGTCTATAAATATAAAGGTATGTATATAAAGGTCTATAAATATAAAGGTATGTAAAGTCTAAATATAAAGGAATGTAAAGGTCTATAAATATAAAGGTATGTAAAGGTCTATAAATATAAATGTATGTTTAGGTCTATAAATATAAAGGAATGTAAAGGTCTATAAATATAAAGGTATGTAAAGGTCTATAAATATAAAGGTATGTAAAGGTCTATAAATATAAAGGAATGTTAAGGTCTATAAATATAATGGTATGTAAAGGCCTATAAATATAAAGGAATGTAAAGGTTTATAAATATAAAGGTGCGTAGAGGTCTATAAATATAAAGGTATGTAAAGGTATATAAATATAATATGTAAAGGTCTATAAATATAAAGGTATGTAAAGGTTATAAATATAAATGTATGTTTAGGTCTATAAATATAAAGGTATGTAAAGGTCTATAAAGGGCATATTTGACTAATTTAGTAGGCTATAATATGATAAAATTAATTAGTATTACCTGGTACTTGAATTTTTCGTAGGACAGGCATTATTCTGCAAATTAAACAATCTTGTTATAAACTTCACTTTCTAATATATTGTCAGCATGTAAAAAGTAATGAGAAAGTTGATGTAATAAGTAAATAGATGAAATAAGCAAGTAGATGAAATAAGCAAGTAGATGAAATAAGTATGTAGATATAATAATAATAGTAATTAGTAAGTAGATGAAATAAGTAAGTAGATCTAATCAGTAAGTAGATGAAATAAGCAAGTAGATGAAATAAGCAAGTGGATGAAATAAGTAAGTAGATGTAATAAGTATGTAGATATAATAATAATAGTAATTAGCAAGTAGATGAAATAAGTAAGTAGATCTAATCAGTAAGTAGATGAAATGAGTAATTAGATTAAATAAGTAACTAATATAAGATATAATAAGAAGATCGACTGCAGACTGCAGACATCTTCAGGTATAAACACACTAAACTTAGCTAAACCATACAACGCTGAAGATTCATGTTTAATTGTATACATAAATATTTTATTCCATAAGTTGTAACTTTGTAATATTTTTGTGTCGATATTAGTAGAAATACTAATTTGGTTTAAATGTGTATATTATGACGACAAGTTGTAAAAGCTAGACATATGAATAGCTTGTAATCGTACACTAGTTCTATTGTTCATTACATAGAAGTATGTGCGTCATCAGTAAACTCGACTCAACGCTATCTTGATATTTACGGGCCAATAACTTTACTTCATGACCACATAAAACAACCTACATTCCTTAATACTTTAAATATGATCATCTTTAACAGAGCGTGAATATTATATAAAATTACGATCTGCCCTTTAAATTAGTGACGTCAAAGCGATTAAAAATTATTAAAACGATGCCCACTCCTTAGTTTTTTTATGGATTCTTTATTTAAAAATTTTAATTCCTATATTTACTGTAATTATAGAGTTCGTATCTATTTACGATGTTTTAATTTATAGTCTTCTTAAGCGAATTCCAAAAAAAAATATTATACTTGCTGATAAATTTAAGCAATTGCCCAAGACTTTAAAGCCATTAAAACTTGTTTACATGTCTTTTATGAACCAATAAAGTTAAAAGGAACCTTTCACATATAGGTGTCTGGTAGCTGTTTGGGTTTACAAAATAATTAAGGGCCAAAGACCTCTTAGTCGCTTCGCGGCTAGATTTTGTTACGGCAGTAAGCGAAGAAAAGCAAAAATAAATAAATACAATGTATAAATAATGGCGAAGAGGAATAAGAAGAATAAAAAGGAAATTACCTTATTTTTAAAATTGTCTACAGATTTCTTAAGTTGATCTATTTCTTCTTTCAGTCTTTTGATGACACATTCTTTTTGATTTAATGTATCACATTGTTCTTTAAGTTTACTATTCAGTTCCTTAATCCTAAACAAAATAATCCAAATTTATTTAATTAAACAAATGAGTAAATCTTTATAAATATATAAATGTATTTCTAGACACTTTTTTGTAAACACGCTATCTTTCGAACGAAATAATTTTTTTAATCAAACTTGGTACAAAAATAATCCTTGGGAAGGACACAAAGTTGATTGAAAATCAGATTTTTGTAAGTAAAATTCAGAGTTAATATTTTTCGCTGCGAAAAGGGTCATTAGTTATGTTTTTAGGACGCTGAGTCAAATAAAACCTGCCCAAAGTAGATACGACACTTCTACGTGACCAAAAAATCGAAAAAAACATGGAACTTTGCTGAAAACCAAAACTGTGATTGACAAAAAAAATTTCGAGTAGGGTGTCGTTTTCTAAGTACTTTTGGGCGCTGAATCGAATAAAACCGGTTACCATCACTCAATGTAATCAAAAAGTCAAAGAAACGGTGGTCAAAAACAGAAAACCTAAAATATGGCCGCTAAACAACAGATTTTGAGTGGGGAGGCCTGTGATTTGAGAGAAGTCCGGAGTCCATTCGAGTGCTCAAAGCCAGGGTACCTGGGTACAAATCCTAATAGGGACGATAATATTTTATCGTTTTTTTACATTACATAAATTTATAGCTACAAAATAATTCTGGCGCGGTCCACATGACGGGCGAATTAAGCGTTTCAGGACTTAACAAT
Source organism: Microvelia longipes (assembly GCA_018340805.1). Taxonomy (NCBI): domain Eukaryota; kingdom Metazoa; phylum Arthropoda; class Insecta; order Hemiptera; family Veliidae; genus Microvelia; species Microvelia longipes. The sequence continues at coordinate 5,758,891 of JACMZG010001863.1, forward strand.
CTATTTCTTGCTTAAGAATCCGGTGAATGCTTTACAACTTGAGCAGTTTCAAATTATCAAGCACTACTCGTAACTCATTCTGTATTTTGCAAAGGAGCGCAAAAACCTTTAAAGAAACCAACCATGAAACCTGACTGAGTATTACATTAGTGTAAATAATTGTGTGCACTGCGAATTTTAGAGGCATAGTTTTGCATAACCAAGAGGGTAATTATTTTCTTTATTATTATTATTTCCTTCGAAAAATACAGAAAAATGAGTTACGAGTAGTGCTGGATAATTGAGTAACTGCTCAAGTTTTAAAGCATAAACAGGATCCTTAAGCAAGAAATGGATTGTTACAATTCGCCCGACATGCTGACCACTGCGCCAAAATTTTATTATTGGAAATAATAGTGTTAAATTATAGTGTTACTTATGACACTTCTTAATTGTACTTTGCTAATTTCATATTTTCAAGTAATTTTTTTCGCCCCCCCCCCACAGGGAAGTTTTTTACAATTGTGTACCCCCCTCCCTCCCCTCGGCGAAGAACCTCTGATAGGAACCCTAGTGTCAATTGATGAATTGACACTAGGGTCATCATGTTTTCCCACTCTCACGAAACAGAGTGGGACATGACATTATGTCGAGCCATCAATGATGACGAAGGTCAAATGATGAAACAGTTCCCAGATGTAGCATTGCACTTTGCTTGTTACATTGCCTAGGTGTCTCAAGCATAATTATATTGTGTCAACTATTCATGTTTTCCAAAACTCGGTAGTATCTAATGATATATGTTCTGCTAGCCAAGCATGATAGATGGAGTGCACCGCTCGTCTCTGGTAAATACTTCACTTTATATTCTTCGGAATTAATTGAAGTCAGAGTGAGTTCAGGCTCTGTCGGCGCCTGATGATTAGACGTAACAAAACAGAGTGGGACAATGACATTATGTCGAGCCATCAATGATGACGAATGTCGAATGATGGAACAGTTCCCAGATGTAGCATTGCATTTTGCTTGTTACATTTCCTAGGTGTCTCTAGCATAGTTATATTGTGTCAACTATAATATATATATATATATATATAATATATATATATATATATATATATATTATATTATATATTTCAGGGAACATACTAATCGCATGTGTAGTTTGTTCGCAATATATTTTAGTCCATAGTCAAAATAGAAAAAATTCCAATTATGGTGGTTTTGGATGATAAATGGATTTTTTATGGTTAGCCATTTAAAAGTTCAATAAATGAAATTAAAGTATAACTAATTACACTTGAGATCGCAGAAACTCATTCTCTGATGATTTATTTAAACAGTTTCCCATTTTATTTTGGTGGAATTCCCAGGTCTTTTTCACTTTATTTACACAATTTAATTTTAAAATAGTTTTATAATTTAAAAGTCAGCTATGGTCAATACATGGTGATAGACATGAATATCCTTCGATCGCTAACTCTATCATTAGCTTGATGTGTAGGGGCAATAAATACTCAAGCTCTCAACTGTATAACTGGAATAACTTCTAGGCTGGTATATAGAAACTTTAAAAATGATCTGTCTCTCTTAGGTCCTTTCTAGCATTTTTCGAAGTTTTTCCGACCTTTTTCTCATCATTTTGAAGAGCAAAGGTAGAATAGGACTGGGAGAAACCGAAGTGAAAAACGGCACTTGAAAGTATTTAAAACACATCCCTCGCTTGACAAAACCAGAGGCACCGACAGGGATCGAACCCAGACTATCTGGGTGGTAGGTACATGTACTTACTATTACACCCACACCCATAAAAATGTACCATATTGAACAATAAAGCAAAGAAACCCCTAGGAGGAACCTATGCAAGATTTTAATGATTCTGAATACGGGCTCTAGTCTCTATAAGCAAGGCGAGGCTTCGCAGGTTCTAACATCTTCTGCAGGGTATCTAGAAAGCTTATCCTCCTCAAAATCAACAATTGCGAGCTTGACCTCTCTCACCTACAGATAAAGCCGAAACCGATCCAAAGATATTCATATCAAACATCAGATATTGACTGTAGATGATCTTCAATTTGTTCTTTAACTTGATATAATATTCCATATTTTTAATATTTAAATTTAAGCTAACCAAAAACCTTCTTACATCGGTACACAAAAGAACTAGTAGTATTTAGTTCACTGTTTCACATTAACTTTAAAACTAAATGTATTAGTCTAAACGAGGTCACCTCTATGTATTATAATAAATTAATATAAATATCTAATAACGAGTGTCCCTGAGAACAATGAAGAAAAAGTTTTCTTAAACTAATAACCAATTTTAATGAAAATGTTAACTTTATCTTTTTTTTGGGAAAACTAAAACGTTAATTAGTATCTATGGCAACTATAAATGAGGTAATAGAAATAAAAGATAATAGATGGCAGTATGGTCCAGATAGTGGAATGCCATAAAATTGTTAATTAGATACAGGGGTATTGTATTACCCTTGTATAAATGGTGAGTAAATATTTAGTACGTTCACACACACTTCTAGATCCGCGGATAGTATAGGACACGATCTCTTAATACGGTAATATTAGCTGTATGAACCATGCGGAGGAGATCCGATCGCATACGCTAGAACTAGGGAGATGAAATCTAAATGGATCTCCCGATACGCTGTATGTACCTTTAGAGACGATGATAATTAACGGATAACCTTCTCGTCGAACTTTTATTTCACTTCTATATTACTGTTTTTAATCAAATAATTTTGGGATATTACTTTTTTTAGTGTAACTTTATTATTATGCAAAGAAATCACAATTTAATTAAATATATTTTTTGTTTTAAACTTCCTTACAACCAAAAGTGAACCTTCACTATAAAAGACGCCATGTTTTGGCGTCTTTGGTAATCTCATTCGATCGACTAAACAAATAAGCTGTAATAACCATGAAGTTAGTTGACCGTATTGCATACGTATGCAATACGATCGCCTGTTAAATACGCTGTGCGTACGTAGTAATTTATAGGGAGGTTGAGCGGGTTGGTTTTCATTTTTTAAACCATTTGATATAAGTTAATGGAAACTATGGATATTTTCAGCGAATTTCCAAAGGAATAATTACCCCGTCAATTGATGTCGGGTATGAATAGGCTTGATTGATTTTGTCTTATTCAATCAGTACCCAGTAATGCCATATGGAGTTACAAAACCTTTGGTCATTTCTTACTCCATATCTCGACTAAAATTATCGATATTAAGCTGTTGCTTACAACTTTTAAAATAAGAAGGATAGTTTTAAATCCTGACTTTTAAAATTTGATCATAAGAAAATTAGTCTGTTGTAAGTAGCCTGCTGAAAATTAGCAAACATTTTGATTTTGACTATCTACAAACTCTGCGAGGGTAAGTACATAAAAGTATTTATACTAATATTTTTGATAATCTTAAGAGATGGAATATCCAATCTATAATAAGAATTAAGATTTTTAAAAAATTATTTTTTTTAAAAATTCCAGTCAACAAATGCATGTGAATGGCGATACCGTATGGCCTCGCTGGGCACTCAGCCATATAAAGTATTTGGCAAACCAAAATGAGGAGTAATCGTTTACCAAATTTAATTTTTTTTATTAAATAAATTAATATTAAAATGAATTTATGTATCTTTTACAATTTTATACAAAGTATGAACGTCCAGGATGCTATTAACCTATAATTCAAGATAATACTGATGAGGAAGATGTACATTCATCCTATACTAGCCTACAGATGTATAAATGGAAAAACCTAAACCAGCTGTAAGTTTCCTAAGGTAGTAAATTCAGTACATGGACGTAAAAATAATAGAGACATCATACACTATCAGACATATACTACGGACATTATGTCTGCTGCTTGCCCCAACAGAAGGTCATAGGGAAAGGGAATGGGCGGGATTTGCTAAATATTTTTCTCTCAATTAGGGAGTCAATCTTAGTCAACACATAAAATATCATCGAAAAGGGGACAAAACAGTTCGCCAAATTTATACTGCAACATGCCTTTGAACTCGCTTCGCTCGTCTTCAGATAGTAAATGCATCCGTATCATTCTCAGCGGTCAGCCATACAGCATTGACCACGCTCAATGCTCCTTAATTTTTATGAACCAATAAAAATCATGGATATACTTGTCGTATTGAAACGAAACTTAGTGTACTTATTTGTTTTGTAATAATATACACTTGTACCAAATTTAAAACTCAATTGAACCTTTTCCCAAATTTAAAAAATAACATACACAAGTCATTCAATAAAAATTGAACTAATGCTGATAATATGATGAAACTTCGCACATATGTAACTATGCACATATGTTAGTCTTATACATGGCTACATCCGTTCCAAATATCTATTGGATCGCATAATTTTTCCGCGTTTTATGATTTTTCGAAATTTATGTTGAGTCATTTTTGCGAGTTATTAGCGTCATAAAAATATTTTCCGAATAGTACAAATACAGCGGTAGACGGATTTTTGTACAAAATTTTCAACTCTCTAGCATGAATACACTGGGCGCAACAATGATAAGACACACACACAGACAGATAACTTTGCGAAATCCACTCAGGAGGCCTTAAATGCGCCTGAAACGGATATTTCCGGTTTCGGATTTTTTTGCAAACACAATACTTTTCCTATATACCTACGGTATTAATGAGGAAAAGTAATTATGGGTACTAATAGATTAATTCCATCACCAGCAGGCGGGACAACTGTCAAGCTAGAACTAATTAGTTATATCTAACAGTGAATAAGATTTAGTCCTAATGAGATATACGAGTCCTCTGAACTCTGCTGACTCACCCGCTGATGAAAAGTCCAGGGACATTCAGATCCAACAACAAGTATTGATCTGTTGTTTTTATTTTACGACAGATCAGTCACTTGTCTAGCTTATAGCTTGTTCAACGTGAACAAAATTTAAGATGTTAGAAATTTATAAGGTGATTCAATTCGATGTAAACAAACCAAACGCATTTGGAGGTTATAACCTGACGGTTTTATGAATGACGTCTGACGTCATTGCAGGAATCGGTATAGGTGGTCAACATTGAAAATTTACTATTTATTACTGCTGTTAAATATTTAATTATTATTTCTATTTTATTTCGATAGAGTGCACTGTATCACCCGTCTGCTGCTACACTCTTGAGTATATTTTCTGTAACTCCGCGTTTTCCTGCATTTTCCTAACCTTTCCGCCGTTTTTCCTTACACTTTTCCTCGCCATCTTGTATTCCGTTAACACTCTCGCGGTAGTACGTACGTTCTCTCTCTGCCTCTTCCTCTCCAAGTGTTATCTCATGTATTATCTCTCGCTATTTTATTATAAACAATTACTATTTTCGTTGCATAACTTTCCAATCAGTGCTGTTGTTGTCGAGTAAACTAAAAATTCATTTGTGTTCTTTTGTGTTGTGTACGCTGTACTGCTGATCAATTTTGGATGCGTTTAGCTTCACTCTTCACCGGGTCTGGTCAACTTCACGTCTCATCTTCTTTGGAATCAAGTAAGCCACGGTTTATGATATATTTATTACATCATCTCGTAGTAAGAGTGGGGAGGTCAAGCCTGGTGAGTAGACCAAACTTTTGGGCCCTTTTCACCAACATTATCATCATCTCTCTATTATTGTTAATATATTTTTATCTTCAACTCTCTGTCTCTACCTCTCACTTTTACTCTCTCTCTCTCTAACCTTAAGGCGTAGAGATTTCTCTTAAATATCCTACACCCGCAATGACGTCAATTCCGGTCTATAACCTAACATGTCAAAAAATTGATTTCATTCATAAAAACCCTCCAATTGAATCACTTTATAAATTCAATCAGCTTGATCAAAATTGTCTTTTGATCCGACACTTGGCTCATTTATGACTAAATTTCTGATAATATTATAAAGTGTTTACATATTGATTTTACCAAATGCTACACTAACATACTTACAATTCAGTCTTCTCACATAACTCCCGTTTGTACTTCTCGAACTTCTGAAAATTAAAAAATTTAAAACATTTTAAAATTGAAAAATTTCACGATTTTACGCGATCCAAAATCTAAAACATCCTAATGGATTATATGGGACTTCAATATACTGTAAGCAAGTTCTCTGTTCCATTGCACATGCCATCCGGAGGAGCGTTGCAGATGAAGAGATGAGATAAAAAAAACGTGGTACTAGAACCAGCACGAAGAAACCTTTAATATATCATACTAGGCATATCATTGTGTAAACCAAATAATTCTGCCGCAGTGGTCCGCATGTCGGGCGAATTTCCTTTGGATGCGTGTTTCCGTATTTAACAACAATCTTGGTCAGAATTATAATTTTTATAGTTTTATACATTAAAAACGATAAAAATTATCGTCCCTACCAAGATTTGAACCCAGGTACCCTGAGTTTGAGTGCTCGTATTGACTCCGGACCACTGCCATTCAACTCAGAGGCCCAAAAAACATAAAAAAGCGACACCCTACTCGAAATTTAATTTTTATTGATTGTAATTTTGGTTTTCGATAATTTTTTGTGGTTTTTTCGACTTATTGGTAACTTGGATTGGTCGTATTGACTTCGAAAGTTAGAAAATTAACTTTCAATCTGGCTATGAATTTTCGGTCACATAGGATGGTCGGAGTGATTTGGAACTGGTCACTTTTGACCGGAAATTCTATATTAATATCAAACATTTGTTCACCTAGTCGTTAATATTAGATTTTTTTATTTTTCATGACGTCATTTTGCTGGAATTTTAATGATGTCAAACATTTTTCAAATAACAATAAGGTTCCTAACCTCTAAATAACTTCCAACTTTATGTAAAGTTTCATCATACAGAAGTTTAAAGTGTTCGGGAGTTATTGCGAGCCAACAAACTTAGCCGCGGAGGTCTGCTATCCGGGCGAATTATCTTCCATACGTGTGCTTATATAATACACTATCTATTTCTTGCTTTAAACTTCCGATAATGCTTTAAACCCTGAGGAGTAGCATTTCTGCTTGTAAATGATTTTTCCGGATTTTCAAACGAACAACACATACTTAATTCATGTAATTTACGCCCACTTACTGTGTTTATGCTTTCACAGATTAACAAGTAAAAATAGTTCGGGTCTTATCTCAATATAAAGAAACAAAATATACAATAAATACACAGAAAGAGAAGAAAAGGACATAGGATGATCAGCAACCAATAAGTGCTTAAAAAACAGAGAAGTTAAAGGATAGGGAAACTAAAGCTAAAAAATCGGGTACAGGGTACCTCGGAACTTTTTCTCATCGCTTCGGACTCGCTTCGCTCGTTCTCAGAAATACAGTTCACCAAATTTATACTGCAACATACCTTTGGACTCACTTTGCTCGTCCAAAGATAGTAAATGCATCCGTATCATTCTTAGCAATCCCCCAGACAGCACTGACCACGCTCAATGCTACTTAACTATTATGATCCAACAAAAATTATGGACATACGATATACTCGTCTTATTGAAACGAAACTTAATTTACTTATTTATTAGATAATCATAATTATTTGTACTATATTTCAACTCAATTGGACCAGTTTCCAATTCTTTTCCAATTTTTTAAAAAAACGTACACAAGTCATTTAATAGAAATTGAAGTAATGCTGATAATGAAATGAAACTTAACACTAAGGTTAGCCTTATACATAGTGACATGCGTGTCAAAGCTCAATCCGATCGCATAATTTTTCCAAATGCATCCGTATCATTCCCAGCGGTCACCTAGACTGCACTAACCACGCTCAATGCTACTTAACTATTATGATCCAACAAAAATCATGGATATACTTGTCGTATTGAAACTAAACTTTGTGTACTTATTTATTAAGTACAGTCATACATTTGTACTAACTTTCAACTCAATTGAATCATTTTCTGATTTTTACAATTTTTTTAAAAAACGTACACAAGTCGTTCGATAAAAATCGAATTAATGCTGGTAATGAGATGAAACTTGGCACTTATATTAGTCTTTCATATAGCTGCATGCGTGCCAAATCTCAAAACGATCGCATATTTTTTTCGCGTTTTATGATTTTTGAAATTTTCGCTGAGTCATTATTGCGGGTTGGGGACATAAAACATTTATTTACCGAATAGCACAATTGCAGCGGTAGACTGACTTTTGTACAAAGTTTCAACTCTCTAGCATAAATACACTGAGGGCTACGATGATAACAGACACACACACATACAGTCAGACAACTTTGCGAAATCCACTCAGGAGGCCTTAAAAACGCCTGAAACGGAATTCCGTTTTTATCCCGGTTTCGGATTTTTTTGCAAACATAATACTTTTTCTATATACCAACGGTATAAACGAAGGAAAAGTAAATGCACGATATCAAATGAAAAGAAATAATAAAATTCAAAACATAACCTAACTTACAGTGTTGCCAGAGTAATAAAAGATAAGATAATAAAATAAACAATAAATAACAATAAAATAAAAGATTTTATTGTTAAAAAAAGAGGTTTGAAAGCATTGAGGTTTTGGCGGGCTGTCAACTGACTTTAGCCGTGTTTTATAATATAGATTTGTATTGTCTGTGAGTTAGTATAATGGCCTGATCCACTGGAGTGACGTTACTCTAGATATGCTAATCGAATATGACATAGAAAGGGGAGGGATTGTGTATACTCAGCTTATACATATATACATGATTTTTTGTAATAGGTCAGTGTTATTATTAGACTAATTTTAGATGTACATTCTTATTAGATAATGAAAGAGGAAAGTGTTGTAATAGCATCAAAATATTTACACTCACTTTTTACTTTTCCTCATTTATACCGTAGGTATATAGGTAGAGTATTGTGTTTGCAAAAAAATCCGAAACCGGAATTATCCGTTTCAGGCGCTTTCAAGGCCTTCTGAGTGGTTTTGCAATGTTGTCTGTCTGTATGTGTGTGAGTGTGTGTGTGTGTGTGTGTCTGTTATCATCGTAGCGCCCAGTGTATTTATACTAGAGAATTGAAGTTTGGTACAAAAATCAGTCTACCACTGTTGTTGTGCAATTCGAAAAATAACTTTTTTATGACGTCATTAATCCGTAATAATGACTCAGTTAAAATTTCGAAAAAATCATAAAACGCGGAAAAATGATGGGATCGGATTGAGCTTTACACGCATGTCACTTATTTATAATGCTGAAATTAGTGTTAAGTTTCATTTCATAATCAGCATAAGTTCAATTTCTATTAAATGACTTAAGTACGTTTTTTAAAAAATTGTGAAACATCAGAAAATAATTCAGTTGAGTTGCAACTTGGTTTAAGTGCATTCCTTGACGTAATAAATAAGTTTCGTTTCAACAAAACATAAGTATATCCATGATTTTTGTTGGATTATAAACGTGATGCAGCATCTAGCGTGGTCATTGCCTGGATAAATGACCACTGGGAATGAAACATATATATTTACTATCTATGGACGAGCGAAGCAAGTCCGAAGATGTGTTGCAGTATAAATTAAACAACTTATATATTCTGAGAACGAGCGAAGTGAGTCCGAAGCAGGGAGGATGAGCGTAGCGAATCCGATGTAATGAGGAAAAGTTCCGAGGTACCCCGTACCCAGTTTTTTCATATATTTTATTTTGTCCGTTCTATCCAGTAAATAAATGTATTTGTGGAATCGGAAGCTAATTTTCTTTGAAAATTTGCTAAACTAATCGAAGTTAGATTTAATTTATGTATTTCAGTGAATTTATGTATCTAAATAAATTTAAAAATATAAGATGCCTTTTTGCCGCTACGAGTCAAGGGCGCTGTGGACCTGCAGCCCTTCCGTCTTCCTCTGGTCATTTTGTATCCTAAACCTTATAAGTAATATTATTTTGAAAACCATCAAGAGTACAGTAAGTCAAAAATGTTCCGAAACTATATATGTCTTGTATAGTCGGTATGTAAATTTAATGTAATTTATATGTAAATATGTCATGTATGTTTGGTTTATTACAGGTTATTTCTGCATATGTGAGAGTGTTTGTAATCATCATAGCACTATCACCTAGTTTGTTTGTGCTAGAAAGGTGAATATTGGTGCAATCTTAGGCCTTTTCCACCAGCTGCCACGCGGCTCCTATAAGAAAGTCTATTGTTTATTAGTATTTTTTAGTGTTATTTAAAATGGAGCGGCAAAGAAGCCGATAAACTCTAGTTTATTATTTACATAGTATTTTGATATGAAATATCGACATAATCACTATGTGAGTCACTTCAAAACCACCCTACATCACAGGCACCCTTAGTGCTGTATGTAGGCCTTGCCGTGGCCTCCTCAGGGCCGTTTAATTTTAGCGGAACAGACAATTAGCGGAAAAGAAGTTAGATGTAGTGGTCTCAATTCCCTCGCTCTTCCCCTTCTCCTCCTCTGTCATCCGGAAAACCAAATGTTCATCTTCATTTTCTTATAGAAAATGTCTAAAAGGTTTCACTAAAGCAACTACATGGTAATTATAACTATTATCTACAACAACTTATGTTTTTATTAATTAAGGAAATTTTGATAACACGAACATTGTTTTTTATGTGCGATAAGATAAGTTTTATGTCTATTTATTTGTATTTTATGACGTCAAAATGTGGAATTACGTGGACAACGTTTTGTAATTTTACAGCCGAGTTAGTTTCTGTATAACGAAGGTTATCAACACAGCCGTTGCCCCGTAGTCCCGTATAATGGGCTCCATTGTTCAACTTTGATTAAAGTATCATGTTGAAATTTGATATTATTGTTATAATGTCTAAACGTCTTTTGTCGTTAGAAGTAAAAATTATACACGTATAGTCAGTGTTAAAGTCAAAGTCACTTAAAAAACAAGGTTAGATTTAAAAAAATCGCTTTACCCTGATGACGGCCAGGGTTTCTAGTTAAAGCTCTCTTTTTTAGAACCATACACATATACTAATATGTATTGTTCACAAAAAATACGAAGTTCCATTTCATTATCAGTATTTGTTCTGGTTTTATTAATAGATATATACAGGGTGTTTCATATAAAGTGTCCACCAAAGAAGGAGGTGATAGTTCTCCTCAAAGGGAACAAAAAATGTTCTATAATATAAACCCTGATTTCCTACCATTTTCCCACAAAGTCAAATTTAATATTTTTAAAAAATATTTGACCTCACATCATAAAATTGTTATTAGCGTTTAAACTGTTCAAGCTAGAAAGGTGAAATTAATCTCATCCTTAATTGAAGGTCAGAGTGAGTTCAGGCTCTGTCGGCGCCCTGATGAGTTAGACGTAACGAAACAGAGTGGGACATGCCATTATGTCGAGCCATCAATGATGACGAATGTCGAATGATGGAACAGTTCCCAGATGTAGCATTGCATTTTGCTTGTTACATTTCCTAGGTGTCTCTCGCACAATTATATTGTGTCAACTATTCATGTTTTGCAAAACTCGGTAATATAAAATGATATAGAAATTAATCTCGTTGGAAATCTGAGTCAATTTTCCTAAAAGACGAACTATTAACTATGTCAAATATTTTGGATCTACTGCTCAAAATGTGCCTAAAAAATATTTTTTGTTAAAATTGAATTATTAAATTTAACCTTGTGGGAAAACAGTTGGAGATCGGGGTTTATATTATAGAACATTTTTTGCTCCCGTTGAGGAGCACTATCATCTCCTTCTTTGGTGGAAACTTTATATGAAACACCCTGAATATGTAATTATAAAAAATAATAAAGTCGATGGTAATTATCAAGTTGATAGTATTTTATTAAGAATACTTTCTTAGCAAATAATTCAACAGAAAGGACTTGGATATCACTAAAAATTTGTTTGAATGAATACCTTGTAGGTTTTTTAAGAGCAATTTTGAGAATACATTTTTGGTTTTTTAAGAGCTATTTTGAGAATACGTTTAGGGTTTTTTAAGAGCTATTTTGAGAATACTTTTTGGTTTTTTAAAAGCAATTTTAAGAATACGTTCTTGGTTTTTTAAGAGCAATTTTAAGAATACGTTCTTGGTTTTTTAAGAGCTATTTTGAGAATACGTTTTTGGTTTTTTAAGAGCTATTTTGAGAATAGCTTTTTGGATAACTTCAACTGAGTGGAGGTAAGTGCAAACAAAACAATGTCATTAATTAACATAATGTTAAGAAATCAAGTTTTTTTACTAATACACTTGAAAATTTGTTCATATCGTGGCAGTATGTCACTTGCATGAACAGTTAATATGAGGAACTGATAAAGAACAACAACCATGCGGCCGTTAAGCGGCCCCAAGCGCCGACGCCGCGGAGCGCCAAAGAGTCTTGTTTTTGTCGTATTATATTTCTGTTCTGTCCAGTGATAAAATTTGTTCGGTATCAGCCAGTATCAAGTCGACAATCGGAAACTAATTTTCTTTGAAAATTCACTTCGATCATTTCCACAGATTTCGTTTGAAAATCTACCAAACTAATCATATGAAGTTCTAATATGATTAGAACTTCAGTAAGCGCAGTGGAATTTTCTACAATAACATCAACACCAACAACGTCTTTCCACTAATTTTAAACTTTATTAAGCAGAACCGGCTTTCGGCAATAATGACATCTTCAGTGCATCATTGTCGAAACATAGAATCTGACAGATTCCATGAATTGAAAGACCCAACATCTCACCACGGCACTGTAGATGGTGAGATTATTGCCGAATTGAGATTATTGTAGATATGAGATTATTCATTATTGCCGAATGCCGGCTCTGCTTAATAAAGTTTAAAATTAGTGGAAAGACGTTGTTGGTGTTGATATTAATCATATTAGATTTAACTCATATTCGTAAGTGACATCTTCATAGGTTTAAAAATAAAAATGAGAGGCCTTTTGGACGACACGCGGTGTCGACACTACGAACCTCGTGTCGTTTGGGGCCCTTACAGCTTCCGCCGGTCATTTTTTATCCCGAACCTTAGAAGTACAATTATTTTGAAAACCATCAAGAGTACCGTAAGTTAAAAATTAATGTTCCGAAACAATGTATGTAATGTAAATTCGGTATGTAAATTTAATGTAATTTATATGTAAATAAGTAATGTATTTTCTGTTTATTTCTAGTTTCAAAGCGGTTTAATTACTACGTTGTATATTTGAAGCCATAAAAAGTTTAAGCTCAATCAGACCATTTTAAAAGGCGCTAACTTTTAAGAAAACTCTTAATAAAAATTGTACTCAAGGAAAGGAGGTCATTGGGATGGACATCTCCTACCCCTTCCGTAGCACACTATCCTGCTTAGTTACCAGTATGGTAACTAAATTATTTCGTTCAAGTAAAATATTTAGTGCAATAAGCGCAAATGATAAAAATGTGCTAAATAATTGGCAAATTGTCAAGTAATAATAAATAATAATCAAACAAAAAAATATACAAATGAACAACCATACCGAAGAGTAACTAGTTCATTTTAAGTTTATTATTTTTCTAAATAGATTTTTAATTAAAATAATTTTTTGTTTGCTAGGAAGATAAATGGCGGTATGATTTTTTTAGGGAAGGGGGTTAATTTGACAGCAGGGTGAAGGGCTTAATCTCATTTGCTCTCCCCCTAGAATCGCCTATGACAACAACCAATACTCAAAGAACTTCTTTATGTGAACCAAAAGCCCCTGTTTGAATTTAAAAATGTGTTTTTTTGTGATAAGGAATTTATTATTCGTGGAATACAGGAAACCTGAAAATAACGTAAAATTATATATATTTATGTTTATCAATTAAATTAACGAAGACTTCAGTCCTTCTTTTAATTAAAATTTATTAAAAATAAATTCACAGAGAGCTTTCGCCCAGGGATCCTGAGCTTCTTCAGTTCTTAAAATTACAAAATGAGAAAGTTTGAAAATTAATAAAATTTTGAATGTTTTATTCAATTTTTATTAATTATTAAAACATTCAAAATTTTAAATAAATTTTAATAAAAAAGGACTGAAGTCTTCGTTAATTTAATTGATATCACAATTTAAAAACAGTCCAAAAAAGCTCTAAAGATATTTAAGTTTAGACAATTTACTTCATCTAACTGGACTCGATCTTTGCATAATTGAGATAATTTTTCTGATCTTGATAAAGCTTCATTTTCCAGAGATTCTATTGTGCTAATTAAGACTTTATCATTTTTTACTAAAGCTTCTATCCATTTCTTTAAATATGATACCACGCGCTGCAAAAAACAATTACAGTAAATATATAGTACACCCATATAAACTGAGGAAAGGCAACTGAATTAAATCGGCTACAGGGTACCCTGATAATGAGATGAAACTTGGCACATATGTTAGTCTTATAGTCACATGCGCGCTAAATTTTAAACCGAGCGCATTATTTTTACGCGTTTTATGATTTTTCGATATTTTCGCTGAGTCATTATTGCGGGTTGATGACGTCATAAAAAATATTTTCCGAATAGCACAACTACAGAGGTAGACTGATTTTTGTACAAACAACCAATTCTCTAGCATAAATACACTGGGCGCTACGATGATAACGGACACACACATACTGAGAGACTTCTTTGCAAAAACCACTCAGGAGGCCTAAAAACACCTGAAACGGATAATTCCGGTTTCATCCCGGTTTTGGATTTTTTTGCAAACACAATACTTTTCCTATAAACCTACGGTGTAAAGAGGAAAAAGTAATATACTCAGCACCTTTGCTTATAAATGCAATCAAATAATCAGTACAAAATTATACAATAACTTATATAGTATAATACAATACACTTTTACATAATGTAAATTAAAATGAGATATTATTTAAAAATAATACTGGCGCGGTGGTCCGCATGTCGGGCGAATTTCTTTTTTTCGCCGTGCTTAACAATCCATTTCTTGCTTAGGTTCCGGTTCAAGCTTTAGAACTTAAGCAGTTACTCAATTGTCAAGCACTGCTCGTAGCTCATTGTGTCAGTATTTTTCAAAGGAAATGTGCATAATTATCCAGTGGGTTGTACAAAACTATGCCTCTATAATTAGATGTACGCACTATTATTTGCACTAGTTTAAAGCTTAGTTACTTATCTTTAATCTTATTCAGTTATCTTTAAAGGTTTCAGCGCATTTCCTTTGAAAAATACATTCTAAATTAAATTCGCCCGACAGCGGACCACCTGGCCGAAATTATTAATTTAGTAGTTGTAGTTGTAATAGTTAGTAGTTGGATTGTTGTTAAGCACGGAAACACGCATCCAAAGGAAATTCGCCCGACATGCGGACCACTACGCCAGAATTTTTTCTATATACCTACGGTATGAATGAGGGAAAGAGATAGTTATGCACTAAGGGAGTAAAGAATGGTATTATTTCCCTGAGCAGTCAGTTGGTTCCTAAAGATGAAGGAACCAAAGTAGTTAACTCTTGAGACGAAGCCGAGGGAGTAATGGCTATTATTCCCTAGGCAAAGCCGAGGTAGGTAATTGCGAGAGAAAAATAGCATTTTACTCCCAAGGTGCATACAAGATTTTATCTCCGCAGACATCGACGTTATTTTATCATTGTTATATTCTCATTTTAATACGATTATTTTGTATTTTATTTTTTTTTTTGGGGTTAGAACCCCCAAATTAATTTTGGAGGTGCTGCTAATTTGTTTAACACTCTAACAGCTTCTTTTAGCCTGGATATTGAGCCTATAAAAAAAATGTGTTGGTCGGGTCACCACCCTATAACTTTTTGGTGTGCCAACCCCCAAAAATAAGAAAAAAAAATATTACTCCATACAACTTCATTTGAGCCAATAAGGCGCGGTCGAATATCCACGGCCTTCTAGAACATTGGATCACCAACAAACTTTTTTTATAACTTTTTTTTCAAAGTTTTCAGTAATTAGCCGGATTTGTGATAAATGAAGCCTATTTCCGTAATCTGCACGCTCTTTTGGTTAATCTCAAAGAGTATTTACATTCACTCAACGATTTATTTTTAATCTAACTTGGTACACACATAACTACTGTTAGACGTCAATGTTATCTACCTGATTTGTGTTATATTTTGACATGTAATATTTGTTGACATTGACGTCTAACAGTAGTTATGTATGTACCAGAGACTATAGATACTTAAACAGTAAGACTGTCGACTCAATGGTGGGAAAATTTGGATTCCGGTCGACGCTAGCGCGGCGGCGGACCTACCTTTCAATTGAGTGGGCGTGTCTTAATTTCCCCGCTTTATGCCCACAGTCAGTTTGAAATTTAATTTTTATACTTTGTATAGTTATTCTTCTAACTTACCCTACCACTTTAATCTTACTCAAAACACTTGTGATTATTTTTAAGTTTTTCATTTAAGTAATTTATTAATTTAATTGATTCAATCAGGTAATAATGAAATAGTGGCTAAAGTTTTACACGTGCTAAAAGATAGATTTTGGCATTTAATGCAGCCTGTATTTTAATTACATCGGCGAGATGCGCACATATTATTAAATGTAATTACCTGATAAAATTGACTAAATCAATAAATTAATTAAATGAAATATACTTATCTGCCATCATTAGTGTTCTCTGGAAGTTTTAAAAAGGTTTCTATTTACTTTTAGTTTCTGAATTTTGTAAATACAGAACATGCAACGGCGAACCGTTTTTGTGAAAAATACATACAGAAAATCAATTTTATAATAATAATAACTGTAGCTGTCATAACCAAGAATTGCCATGGTATTCATAAATTTAAATATAAAAATATAATCAGTCATTTTTGGAAAGCTATTGGGGTTTGTTCATAAGTTGTCCACACCGGTCCGCCGCAGCGTTATTTTTAGTAGCTTGCGATAATCGAGTCCAAACTTTTCCTCATTTAAGTTAACCCCCCCTGGTATGTACCAAGTTAGATTAAAAATAAATCGTTGAGTGAATGTAAATACTCTTTGAGATTAACCAAAAGAGCGTGTAAATTACGGAAATAGCCTTCATTTATCACAAATCCGGCTAATTACTGAAAATTTTGAAAAAAAAGTTATAAATAAGTTTGTTGGTGATCCAATGTTCTAGAAAGCCGTGGATATTCGAACGGGCCTTATCATTTTTTTCTGTTGATTGGCCATCTATTAAATTTTTTGGGGCGTCCCTCCCCGAAAAGGTGTTACTAAAATTGATCGGTCCCCTTAATAAATTTGGAGGATACCACTGCCAAAAATAAATGGATATAATTTGCTCTAACCAACCTCTATAATTAGAAACTCTTTTTACTTCAAGGGAGAATGATTTTTTTCCCTTGAGGGCGAATAGCGCTTCTTTACTCCCAAAAAAAACTATGATGTTCAAATTATACACCGTCTGGAGAGGAAACAATTTTTTATTGATTATTAAGTTTAAGAATGGTGAAAAGTGGATGTTATATATGTTCTAAATCTAAATCTAAATGTTTTTCGTCCAATAAAAACGAATAAGAAAGCAAAATATACTGGTGTCCTGGAGGATATGAAAAATTCAATTCGATCACGATAAACAAATTAGCTTACAGGCACTATATAATTATGTTATTTGACGTGTTTATTTATGTCCGTAAACCAGTTGGATTTTATAAAACTTGTAATAAAACCAATATGACCAACTGACTTACAAATATGACATTACATGCCTAATTTGTCCACCTGCACATAACGAGGTATTTTTAATACATGTTTACCAATACCAGGTTTGATTCAACAGCTCTACCAACCTAACTGAACCGGTTTTCTTGTGTAGTACACATGTTATGTAAATTTAAATAACATTTTAACTTCAAATTGATAAAATATTTTCGAACAAATTTTCGATTTTCAAAACTCAATAATTATTTATTAAAAATATTAACCGACGCAAGTATTCGACATAGATTCGGTCACCGTTGGTTCGATTCGATCTGAAACCGTGATGTAACTAATAGCTTTTGTTTTATTGGATTGGTGTGAATTTATTCCTTAAATAGTTCGTTAAAATTCATTTTAAACTCACTATTGCGATAAAAATGTCAAGAAGGCGTAAAAAATCGGGTACGGGGTACCTCGGAACTTTTCCTCCTTGTATTGGATACGCTACGCTTATCCTCAACATCCGTATCAGCGGTCACCCATAGAGCACTGACCACGCTCAATGCTCCTTAATTTTTATGATCCAAAAGCATGAATATATTTGTCGTATTAAAACAAAACATAGTATACTTATTTATTAGGTACCTACACACTAGGTAACCTACTAGGTAACCTACTAGGTAACCTACTAGGTAACCTACTAGGTAACTTAGGTACTACTTTAGGTAATATACACTTTCACCAAATGATTTTAACACTTTTAAAAAAATTATTTACAATTTATTTTTTACTGACCGTTACTTAAGTTTTTTTGTTATTTTCCACGGGTTTTTTGACTTTTTGGTCACTTAAAGTGGCCACATCGACTTCGGACCGGGTTCATTCGATTTAGTATCTTTTTCGTGGCAAAAAATATTAACCCCGTATTTTAAAGATTAGTTTAACATTTTTTTGACTTTGGAAACAGGGTTAATAGCGGCACAGCAACCTGGTTTTTAATAGGGATCGTGTCCTCCCCAAGGTTGATTTTAGAACCAAGTTTTGATAAAAAAAATATTCCGATCAAGAGATAGCGTGTTAACAAAAATTGCTAGAAATATATACACATGTACCAACACACACACACACAAATAATATATATTATAAATATATAATATATATATATATATATATATATAATATATATATATATATATATATATAACAGTTCGCAAAACGTATTTTTCGTTATCAGGGGGCTCTAAAACTAATTTTGGACATATTATCGGGAGCCCCTTCTACAACACAAGCCATCTCATTAGCTAATTTTTTTAAAGAAAATTCACAAAAAAAGCAGGGTTACTTTTTCTCTAACTCTAGCCGTATTAGTGACTATAAATACCTGAATTTTTGAGGTATTTATGTAATTATTAAGGGAAGGGCCACCGTGTATACAATGTGTGTGTTTATAAAATGTAAATTTACCGTGTATATGCAACATCAGAATAATAAAAGAAGTCTCCCCATTGATGTATTATTTATTTAAAATGAAGCATAACCGGCTTTTAACAAACTAAAGGTCATCATCTATGCCTGTGAGATGTAATGTACGTTTCGAGTCTTTTCTTACGGTTGACTCATCAGTCAACAGATGATGAACTTTAGTTGGTTGAAAGCCGGTTATGCTTTATTTTAAATAAATAATACATCGGTGGAGAGACATATTTTATTACACTGATCATGATGAACTCATGGACTCCACTTGCGCTCATAGTTTGAATCCTATACAACAGACTTTAAACACCTCTAGCGCTGATACTTTGATTATATACAAAGTATGAGCGCTAGATCCTATATACAACAGACTTTAAACTCCTCTAGCGCTGATACTTTGATTATATACAAAGTATGAGCGCTAGATCCTATATACAACAGACTTTAAACTCCTCTAGCGCTCATACTTTGATTATATACAAAGTATGAGCGCTAGATCCTATATACAACAGACTTTAAACTCCTCTAGCGCTCATACTTTGATTATATACGATTAGCAGAATACTATGAGCGCTAGCAGACTTTAAACTCCTTAGCGCTCATACTACTATAGTACAACAGACTTTAAACTCCTCTAGCGCTCATACTTGATTATATACAAAATATGAGCGCTAGATCCTATAACAACAGACTTTAAACTCTCTAGCGCTCATACTTTGATTATATACAAATATGAGCGCTAAACCTATATACAACGACTTTAAACTCCTCTAGCGCTCTACTTTGATATATACAAAATAGAGCGCTAGCTATATACACAGACTTTAAACTCTCTAGCGCTCATACTTTGATTATATACAAATATGAGCGCTAACCTATATACAACAGACTTTAAACTCCTCTAGCGCTCCTTTGATTATATACAAAATATGAGCGCTAGAACCTATATACAACCTTAAACTCCTCTAGCGCTCATTGATTAATTACAGTATGAGCACTAGATCCTATATACAACAGACTTTAAACTCCTCTAGCGCTCATACTTTGATTATATACAAAATATGAGCGCTAGATCCTATATACAACAGACTTTAAACTCCTCTAGCGCTCATACTTTGATTATAATACAAAATATGAGCGCTAGAACCTATACAACAGACTAAACTCCTCTAGCGCTCATACTTTGATTATATACAAAATATGAGCGCTAGATCCTATATACAACAGACTTATTCATATTTTTGAAATTAAGACAATTTACTCTAAATTTCAAACTCCCCATCCCCTCTCCACAACCGTTTCCATGTCCACGACCTCAACAGCTTAATGTTCTTTAACAATTCCCTTTGGAATTTTATTTTATTAATGATATAATTAAAATATTACAGCAATTAAATATAAATTATAATTAGTTTTTACAATAAATTATCAACGTAAAATAATTATTGCTCATAAAATAGTAATTTAAAATAGCATAATTGTTATTTAGTTGTTTGATTTATCACACCTTTTAGTAAATAGAACATTAATGTTATGTTAAGTACATTTGTCTACAATAAATAAATTATATTCGCTCACATTAACTTAATGCACTGTAATTATTCATTAAATACACATAAAGTGGTAAATAATATAATGCATTTTAAGATTTAATTAATACTGCGGACAAGTTGTTAATTAATGGTTTTCTTGATTTTAGTTGTATAATTATATTTTTTTAAACTAACAATATGGCTTTAAATCAAGTACAGATACAGTTATTGCTATGTTTAGAGAATATAGTTCAAGGTTTTCAGAGGCTGCTGAGCCCCCTTGAGAGCTTCGTACTCGGTACTTATTTTAATTCCCTTGTTCCGAATGGTTGTATGCATAATACTTTTAGAATTCATGATGTCATTCATACAAAGAAGTAGACAAGACGAAAGATGTCATTAATTATTTTTAATTTTCCTTGTTTGAACCGTAGGTAAATGTAATATATATATATATATATATATATATATATATATATATATATATAATTCATTTACCTACGGTTCAAACAAGGAAAATTAAAAATAATTAATGACATCTTTCGTCTTATATATATATATATATATATATATATATATATATATATATGTGTGTGTGTGTGTGTGTGTGTGTGTGTGTGTGTGTGTGTGTGTGTGTGTGTGTGTGTGTGTGTGAATGCATGTGTGTGTATGCATACATTTTTTATTATAAATATAGATATAGAGGAGATTAATACATATATATATATATATATTATATATATATATATAATTATATATATATATATATATATATATATATATTCTCCTTGTTCCTTAAGGAGAATGTTAAGAAAATGTTAGGGAGATGTCTTTGAATACGGGCCTAAATATTTAGTTTATAAATTGGTATAAATCATAAATATAAAGGTATTAAGTATACTTATCGACTAATTTATTAATTTAATTACATTAGCAGTAGTAACTCAACCCTAGCGTGATGCCTCGGTATTAGCCGATATAGAATCATTATAAAGTGTGTATAGGTAAAATTAAACAAATTTCATGATTGTAAAGATAATATTATGCATTGTTATGATTTTATTAATGGTTATTTATTTATTTAACCGTAGGTATAAATCAAATTAAAAATATATTGTGTTTGCAAAAAACGTTCAAAACTGGCATGTAAATAAATAAATAAATCGTTTATTTATGTATAAACACCTGTTTACAAATATTAAATGTCATCTGAATTATGACATATGTTACATTATTGACATTAATGTACATTATAGTACATTAATTCAGGTGTTTTCACTCAATTCCGTTTCAAGGCCTCCTATATGGATTACACAATGTTGTCTGTCTGTATATGAGTGTGTCTGTTATCATCGTAGCTCCCAGTGTATTTATGCTAGAGAGTTGAAATTTCGTACAAAAATCAGTCTATAAGTGAAGTTGGGCTATCCGGAAAATATGTTTATGACGTCATTAACTCGCACTAGTAACTCAGCAAAAAGTTCGAAAAATTATTAACTGCGTTAAAGTGTTGATACAGGATTTAGATTTGACACGCACGTTGCCATATATAAGTCCAACATATATGTGCCAAGATTTATTACATTATCAGCATTAGTTCAATTTTTGACTGAATTTTCAAATTACTTGAGTATATTTTTTTAAATCGTAAAACACCAGAAAATTAACTGATTGAGTTGAAATTGTGAACAAAGGTATACGTTTACTTAATAAATAAGTGCACTACGATTCGGTTCAATGCAACAATTATTATCCATGTTTTTTGTAGGATTATAAAAGTTAAGCAGCAATGAGCGTGGTCAGTGTCTAAAAATATGAAGTATTTATCTGAAGACATGTCCAACAAATTAAGCTTATGCTTTAGAATTTTTTTGTAATAAAAACTAACTTAGTACATTATTATAATTAACTTAGTACATAATTATAAATAACTTAAATATCCAAATATTTCAAATGATTTTATATCCAAATATTTCAAATAATTTTATAACCAAATATTTCAAATAATTTTATATCCAAATATTTCAAATAATTTTATATCCAAATATTTCAAATAATTTTATATCCAAATATTTGAAATGATTTATATCAAATATTTCAAATAATTTTATATCCAAATATTTCAAATTATTTTATATCCAAATATTTCAAATATTTTATTTTTAATAACCAAATATTTCAAATAATTTATAAATATTTCAAATAATTTTATATCCAAATATTTCAAATAATTTTATACCCAAATATTTCAAATAATATCACGGTGCAAGACTCTAGTCTTTTTGTGAGGAGTTCACAATTCTGTTTTTTGTAAGTCTAATTAATTTTTTTAATACGTTGTATTGTAATATAAATAAATAAATAAATTTTATATCCAAATATTTCAAATAATTTTATATCAATAACACATGTAATATTTACATTGGGGTGTGAAATAAATCAAAAACATTATGGATAAAATCTGAAAAATCGAGTTCAGGGTATACATCGGAACTCTTCCTCATTACATTGGTTTCGCTACACTCGTCCTCCTAACTTTAGAATCGCTTCGCTCGTTCTCAGAAAGACGTTACAAGTCGTTAAATTTATGTTGTAACAATCTTCGGACTCGCTTTGCTCGTCCCCAGCGTAGCGGCCAAGGCGCGAAGCGGAAAGAGGCTGATGACCTCTTGTTTTTATTTATAAGCAACTGCACACAATTGATTTTTTTTTTTAAATCGAATGGAGTATCGAATTGTAGAGATTGATAATTAGATCGCATATATGTAATACTTTTTCATATAACTGGCCATTTCACTGCTTTGGAGTATCAAAAACCTCCAAAAATTGTTACCCCCCAACCCTAACTAGAAATAGTTATAAAAATAAAAAAACCTAAAAATGCTTTTAGGGTTTCCTTAAAGCAGACTCGTCTCTTATATGAAAGAGACCTGTTATTTAACACTATTAATTGTTTAATAGTGTTAAATTACGTTAGTTTTTATTAATGGTTTTCATTAATGCAAAAATAAAATAAAAAATAAATAAATTACAAATTAAATGTTTAAATTATTACAATGTATTGTATTGTATTGTAATGTGTAATATATATAGTGTATATATATATATATATATATATATATATATATATATATATATATATATATAATATATATATATATTATATATAGAGAGAGAGAGAGAGAGAGAGAGAGAGAGAGAGAAATATCAAACTTTAGGTATTGATAGGTAGACTACAAATATACATAATAAATTAGGTCCTAACAAACTAACGCGCAAAGAATAATGTTTTATCTTTAATGTATGATATACATTAGGCAGTAACAAAGAAGCAAATAAAGGCAAGCGACGCAATCCTTCGAATATTATGTTATGATTTTAATGTATCATCTAAACTAGGTACGAACAGACAAACATAAAAAGACGAGTTATATTCCTTATATGTCCTATAAATTATGTACTGACAAACAAGAATATGAAGGCAAGCGAAGCGAGTCCTGGAATATTATGTGGAATATTTACTGCGCTTTTTCTTTGCAAACTTCGAAATAATTTGAGTAACAGGTGATTTAAATGTCATTGCATATTGTAAATTTATAGAGAATTTCAAACAAATTTCCTAGCTTTATAGCCCTCTGGGCCTGAATTATGTTCCTGTTACAAATGATTATCTTATCTATTATATGGAAAAGGGCGCATTAGGGAGGAGAAATGGCATAAGAAATTCAGGAGTGCATAATTAAAACGCGTCTGGTTTTATACCTGATTATTATTAACTATTTAACTATAATTGTTTTGTGACAATAATTAAGTGGTAATAAGGGGGGGGGGAGAAAAGCCAGGCAAATAGGCCTAGTTGTTGGGCACTTCTTATCAATGTCAATCGAATATTAAGTCGATTAAAAGTCGATAAAAAGTCGATTAAGTTACTTATCTTACCTCAGTGCATCCCGATTTTTCGAATAAATCTACTCGTTCGCTATAATGAAGATTTAATTCGTCCATGACTCCAAATCGATTAGAACATAGTTTTTCTTCGTCCTCGGACGGCACACTCGGACAACACCCTGCCTTTGACATGGTTTCACTCACAAACTTTACTAAATACAAAAAAACTAATATGTAATTGTTCTTCTATTTCATGTAGAAGAACACACGTACATCGGAAACTGTTAAAAACATCCACATTTTACATCGAAAAACCCAACGTTTACACTACAGAAGTTAGCCGAAAATTAAGATACAAAAATTATTAATAAAATGACAGATCATATTTGAAAAAGCATTTTTATTATAACATAATAAACTACGTGATGTAAACAAATCGTAAACACGACAGGAAAAATTCGTAATCCATATGAGACCCGGGTTCAGTCTACGTAAATAACGAACTGACGGATATATTGACGAAACCAAGTGCGGGTCGGTATATTGGCGATGTCTAGATCGGGAGACGTCAAGGCCAGTACCCACAACCCCCCAGAGAAAGCGCTAGTAGCGTCGGGGAGGGAACTGAGAAGTGGGGACATAACCGTTCCAGGTTATAGTATCATATAAATTTAATTCATTCATAGATTTTGTCAGTCAATTAGTTAGGTAATATATTCATAAAATAAGTCAGTCACCTTTGTTTGATATTTGTGACCTGATTTTATACGGAAATAATTGGGAGTCTTTTATTTCATTTAACTGTACCAACAGGCACTCACAATATATTGTAATTTGATAAAAAATTAAACGTTAAATCAGAGCTTTGATTTCTTATTAACGAGTTATTAGGTTTTTTTTATTTATATCGCAGGTATACAGGAAAAGTATTGTTTTTTGCACAAAAAACCGAAACCGGGATTTTCACCGCAGAAATATACGTTAAGGGTGTTTTTAAGACCTCCTGGGTAGTTTTAAGACATTATCTGTGTAAGTATAATATCATCGCAGCTTCTAATATGTTTATACTAGACGTTTTAAACTCACTCAACAGGTGTTTTAAAAATTTTGTCGGCGTCACAATGTAGGTTAATTACGTCATACACTTTTTCGTAAACGTAAACAATTCCGACGTCTCCACAATCTATCTATATATCTATATCTATATATATATATATATATATATATATATATATATATATATATATATATTATATATATATAGTACAAGAAATCAATGGATACAACGTTACAAAATCATAAGTTCATTATTCAGCATCGGAAGTCGTTGTCATGACCTTCTTGGTCAATTGGAGGGTTATTCTCGCAGTTGTCTCCACAGCATATATGTTTTACGTATATATATATATATATATATATATATATATATATAATATTATATTATGTATGTATGTATGTATGTATGTATGTAGTAATGTATCTCTCAATGTTGTATATACAGGTGCTGATACATTGACAAAAATGATATTATGTATTCTGATAATGCAATACTTCCTGGTTAAGATTATCATAATATGTATGACTTTATAAATTAAGGAAAAATTGTAAAATCTATTAAATAGATTAGATTTGAATTACTTACTTGGGCTTACATACTTTGGAATTACTTACTTGGATGGACTCACTTGCTTAATACTTCCTCGTCCTTTTTAGAGCAAAGGCAGAAAAAAATAAAAGTGAGATTTAAATGAAAAAGTTTTTATAATTATAAGTTTTTATAATTAAATGAAATAGTGAAAAATAATTTATACAGTAAAAAAAGTAATTCTTACTGGAACAAAACTATTTTTTTTTAGGTGGAAAATGAAGAATAAGTTAAACAAATTGGTACGTTCAAGTATAGAGATACATTACTAGAGAGGCACTAAAGGTTAAATTTTGAAACATCGAAAATGTAACCTGACCGCCTTCGCTTAAAAATACAAATTATAATAACAAAATCAGTTCAAAATAACAGTAACTTATATATAGACCAAGAGCCCAGGGGTGGTTTGTTAATAAAAAGTGTAATGGCTGGAACCGGTCTCAATTTTTCGTAAATATCTTTCTGAACAAGGATTTGCAATTCTGCCGACTCGTATCGGATGGGTGTCCCAGGCAGAACGCACTTTACAGGTCAAATTTACCACCCAAGTTAACAAACAGTGTAATGGCTGGAACCGGTCTCAATTTTTGGTAAATACCTTCCTGAACAAGGATCTGCAATTCTGCCGACTCGTATCGGATGGGTGTCCCAGGCAGAACCTTTGACCCCTAAAGTGCGTTCAGCCTGGGACACCCATCCGATACGAGTCGGCAGAATTGCAGATCCTTGTTCAGGAAGGTATATACGAAAAATTGAGACCGGTTCCAGCCATTACACTTTTTATGAACTAAACACCCCTGGGCTCTTGGACTAGCAGTAGAAAGTTAAAAATACAAATCAAAACTCAACAAACCGAAATCAATTGATTTATTATAACCTTAACTCACTATTTAAGGAGGTTTCAATGAGGTTTCACAGAGCACCTGAGAGCCCTAAAAAGATGTTTCAGGCCTCTCAATGTAATAATATAGGCTATGCCCCCTCTAGTATACATCATTATGCGTTTAAGTTTATATTTTTGTTTTTAAAAGGAAATATAATGTGAACAATTAGGTTGCATAGTGACGCGAGTTCGTATCACCGAACTAATTTGTAGCGTATGATTAGCATAAGGAGTTGAGCAAATCATTTGATTTTTTGTTTACTTAGAAGAAAACGTGATAGTTTGACGTCAGTACTTTCCTGTGAATATTACCTTCACGCTCATCCCACAGTCCGTCTAATTATTCTTATTTATTTATACATTCATATCGATTATAAAACATATAAACAATTTTAAACATATCAAAAAACTTTTTTAAGAATATAATATAACAAAATTGTACATAATAGTTATTTATGCACCTAGTGAATAATGACCCCCATTATAACCCTGGTCATTATAATGATTCCTAAGGCTGAAAGCCGAAGGAATCATTATTTATGTTAATCCCAAGGCTTTAGCCGAGGGTTTAATTATAATTAGCTCCCGAGGCTTGCGCCTAGGGATTTATAAATCATGATTCCTTCGGCTTTCAGCCTTAGGAATCATTACAGTGACCAGGGTTATAATGGGGGTCATTATTCACTAGGAGCATAAATAACTATTATGTACAATTTTGTTACATTATATTCTTAAAACGTTTTGTGATGTGTTTAAAATTGTTTATATGTTTGGAGATAATTTGACGAGGGTTATAATAGGGCATTATTCACATTGAGCATACAAAATTTTATCTCCAGAAGGAAAAACAATATATATGAAACAAAAAAAACTGTATTTGTTTATATATAGAATCAGTAAAACATAATTATACTATTTTATGCAAAATTAACAAAAATATATTGTATAATATATTATACATACAACATAACCACATACATACATAACAAACAAATATCATAATAAACAAAAATATATAAATACCTAAATAATACGCCTTATCATACAACTTTTTAGATTTATACGGCAATAAATTGTTTTTAACCGTATTTGCTTCGTCATCTATACAAGATAGAACAAGAAGACGGTTGAGGATTATCGGGGATATCGGGAAACAATTCATCTATGTCGTTTACTATCATTTCTTAATCACTTTCCATCGTAAACAACCGCACTAAATCCTTTTATGATAAATATAACAGGAATATTACTTGAAAGATAAGAAAATCTTAGTAAAACAGTAGGTATTTATCGTCAAAACAGATTTGATAAAGAAATTATTTGTTTACAGATAACTGGGATTTAAACAAGATTCTAGGGATTCTATGGGAAGGATATTTTAAAATGTGATATTTAGGTATTTAACCCAGGTTTTGTATGTCATTTTCAAAGAAATCATGCGGGTTTAATCTATTTACGGGTTGATTTTGAAAAAATGTATTCATCTCATTTTTCACTAATTCTACGATTTTTATTAAATATTTATTTTTATAGTATAAAATTTAAATTATTTTATTTTAAATTTGAATACATATTTTAAATTTTTAGTACATATTGCTAGATTTTAATTAATGGTTGTATTTTATTAATCTAGCTATGGTTATGATTGGCGGTTTCATTAAAGGTAAAGACTGTTGCGCTAGTGATCTTGTGACTATGACATGTTCTCCTAAGCTAATGATTTTTTTTTTGCTTTGAATCGTTTATTCTCTTGTCTCTCGCCATTTCCTTTATTTGATTCTATTTTGAAAATAATCCATAAAATAAAATGGACCTCAATTATCCTCTTTCAAAAGTGATAAAACATTTTCATGTGATCAATGCGGGTCCCGTTTTAAAGAATATAATTTTCGGAACACTTTATAAACAAAGTTTGTAAAGGGGTATAAAAACACTTTTAAATCCGTTGAATGTGACAATGCTTACAAAGCAGCATTTAGAAAATGACCATTCGAAGCATTTTGAAAAAGAAGTAAGAATATTTGAAAGTTATGGAGCTTTTTTAAATTGAAAAACAAGAGGAAGAAAAGGAAAGTACTACAAAATTTATTGTGAGCAAATCATTTTTATTTGTCATTGAGATGGAATTTACAAATCTAAATTAACCGGTAAAAACTTTTGGGCACCAATAAGATCGATGGTCACTGCCCAGCTAAAATGTCTTTTACCATCTCTTCTACAGGTTTTTTTGGAGTATACTCGTATATCCACTCATGTTGGGCATATAGGAAGGCTAACTTTAACTAAGTCGGAGCGAGAAAAATTCGCCAAACAAATAGCCCAAAATTCCTTTGGATGATATTTTAGATCAAGTAAAGGAATCACTGGTTGATAAAAAGTTTATCAGATCCATGTACTTCAAAAAAAATTGTGTAAAGTATTGTTAACATGAATAACTTAAATAAAAATGAAGTTTTGCATAAGGAGGATCATCTGAGTGTTCAGCTAGGTTCAGCAGATGCAGAATTTTGATAATAATGCTGTGCGATTTTATAAACCGAAAAGCTATGTCCTGGAAGGCCACATATTTTTAGAACAAGATGATCTTGCTTAATCATATTTAACGATGCTCAACTAGAAATTCTAAAGAAATATGGCAGTGATGTCGTGTGCCTACATGGAACACATGGTTTTAACCCTTACAATTTTGAACTTTACACAGTGCTTGTTCTTGACGACATGAGGCAAGGATTCCCTGCTGCTTTCATGATTTCTAATAGAGGCGACACCAGAGTTATGACATTATTCTTTCAAATAATAAAGAATCATCTCGGCGAACCGCTGAGAGCTAAAACCTTTATGTCTAACATGGCCGAGCAATTCTTTTTAGCCTGGTCGGCAGTAATGCCTTCTGCTGATAGATTTAGACTATTTTGCTCTTGGCATGTTGATAGAGCCTGGGGAAAGAATTCGAGTAAAATAAAAACGCAAGAAAAGAAAATAAGTGTTTATAAATCTTTAAAAGTTTTAGCAACGCTTACAAATTAGCAAAATTTTAAACAAATGAGCCAAATATTTCTTAAAAATTTGTACAACGATGCGGACTGCAATTTGGATTAATCAAAAATACAAACATTCATTAAAATTTAGAAATAAGTACTTTAAATTCAAAATAAAATAAGAAATAATTTATATTTGACTCTATAAAGTAAATATTAAATAAATTTTTAATATCACCGTAGAACTAGAAAAAATTAAAATAAAATGAATACATTTCCTCAAAAACAACCCGCAAATAGATTAAACCCGCGTGATTTATTTGAAAATGCCAAAAGAAATACACTAAACCTGGGTTGAATCTCTAAATATCACATTTTAAAATATCCTTCCCATAGAATCCCTAGAATCTTGTGGGATTTAATGAATCAGTGCTGCCAACATAACTTTGTTTACTCAAAATTCTTTACGTAGATTTTTAGAAATTATTTTTATTAATTTATTTATTTAATTTTATTTGATTAATTACTTGTTGTGATTATTTTTATTAATTAATTTGATCTTTTCGGCAATTTAAGTGCAATATATAGTTTACTGTAAATGCTATTTCCCGCTTCCTCCCTAGAAACTGTACGCAGCAGCATATCGCATAGGTAGACAGAAATAAACCCAGATGTAAAAAAGTACACCAAGTTTCTTTTCAATACGACAAGTACATCTATGATTTTTGTTTGATCATAAAAGTTAAGCAGCATAAAGCGGGTTCATTGCCTGGATGGGTGACTGCTGAGATAGAAACGGAAGTATTTACTATTTTAAGACGAGCGAAACAAGACCGAAAACACGTTGTTATATCCTAACAAACGCTTCTGTGATGTATGCATAGATTGTATTAGTGAAAAATCTCATCATATGAGCAAAATCGTCATCTAATAATACCAAAATTGTCGAAATCTTTTTATCCTTTGTTTACATTACACTCGATTACACATCCAGCCTAGATGGGGCCCGCACATTAATAACTGGTTTATTAACAATTTACACTATTAAAATGTTTCAAAAAAAATAATACAAAAAAGTTGTAAAAAAAAAGATGGGCTAAGTGATCTTAGTTTTCCTTCAATCTTTATGTATTTTATAAGCTAGTAACGCTCCATTTCAATTCATAGAATACACCATTGTTAGGGATAATTAGTTTTTATTGAATTGCACCTTATATTAATTAGGTATACTCTCTCCCGCGTTATATTTGTGTATTCGTGGCTTTAGTATCGCTGTTTACATTCCTAAACCACCTGTCTTCACTTTATGTCCAATGCTCCATATCAGTAAATATTTTTGAATTACAGCTGAGATGTCTCCAAGGTCTTCATTTTTTAGAATCAAACTTTCCCTTTGTTATTCCACCTCCCCCCTCCTCATAAGAAATAGAAGCTCTACTTTTAGATTTCCAAGGAAGATGGCTCATCCAAAGAATATAATAGGCATAGAACGTCGGAAAGTATACGAAAGCGTCTGTATACAAGTTGTCTTCATGTTTTGCACACGACCTACAGGGAACCACTTATTACAAGAAAACTGGATTTTGTGAGATTTTCTAATATTTTGAGAGAGCGCATTCATATGAAGGGCTCCACTCTGGATTGGCAGACTATGCTTTTCTTTCATAATTTAAGGTATATTTTCAGAAAAAAAAATATTTTAAGTAGTTCAAAATTATTCACATTTTTTAGGCCTTACTCTTAGACCATTTGAAAAACGTTCATGGGGTCAATAAAGTTCACTTATCGCGTCATTTCCTTTATTATTCATCCTTGGCAATAACCCCTGATTCCATCTTAGGTTATTTTGCCCCTGGCTCTGGCGCACGACATTGTACATTGTTCTTACATCCATAGGAGGTTAGTAAAAGTGTCCACGCGACATAGTTTTCATGTACATCAAACAAACCATAAAAATAAACTCAATAAAATTTATAATCATAATTTATTTACAAATGGTATTATAGTTACAGATATTATAAGTACGCTATTAATTAACTCTTAACACCCAATGTGACACTGTAATAACATGAATAGAGTTAGCTATAGAGGACAGAAAATATTTTATATTGTATAATTATGTACACCCAGTCAACACTTCCGGCCTGTTAAATTATTTATGTAATTTACACAAAATTGTTTTCTTATTTCATTTGATTTGTATCCACTATAAACTTAATATTCTTATATTTACTAATAAATTTACAATTTTTATATTTTTCAATTTATTTATAAGAAGAAAGATAAAATAAACCTACGGTATAAATGAGGAAAAGAAAAAATAGACAGAATTAGATACCTTACTGTTGGATATGAATTTTCCTGGACCGGTTTCGGCTTAACGAAACACTTGAGCTCTCAACTTATAAAGTTATTTCATTGAATAACTTCTTTAAAGCATGAGCCCTTTATACCCAGCAATACCCTGATGCCAATACCATTAGCAATACCCTGATGGGCCTTTCGGCCCATCAGGGTATTCACCCTGCGGGAACCACCTCAGGTGGGTTGCATCTACTACACTCTAAGAATTAATTAAAGTTGGCGAAATCATTTTAATGCAAATACTATTCATAAAATCTTACGAGTATAGCCCGGGCTGCGAACCCCGGACCTTCGGTGCCGAAATCGAACGCCTTTACGATCACGGCCACGGAGGCAGACCATGAGCCCTTTAAAGCCTCGTCGTGCTCATTAAGACTAGAAGTTATTTACTGATATTAGTTGAGAGCTCGAGTATTGCCTCGCCAGCTGATGATGACGTTAAGCCAAAAACATTCCAGGAATGTTCGTATCCAACAGCAAGTATTGATTAACTTTAATTGCTTCATCACTTACGGTAAATAGAACATAAGATCATAAAATTGATATACTAGGCAAATATAATTAATTTCTATTTTGTTTTCCAAAAGGGCATCCTATACAATTTTTTGGAAAATTGTATAGAAACGGTCTGTGTCTGTCAAACCAGTGTCTATTTCAATCATTAACTGCTAATTTAAGTAGTTCCCGCCAGGTAGAGCCAAAGTACAGCCATCCTTTCTAGTGTAAGGAATTTTTACTTATGCGGTTAGCACTCTTTATTTTTATACTAAAAGGCAATAAATAAAAGTTAGTAAGATAAAAAAAATATATGTTAATTAATAATTGGATAAACTTTATATTTTCTTCTTATAAATCAATAAATATTTGATAAACCTTTTACTTTGCACCTAAAAGAAAATGTTATTTTTATTTAATAGTTTAATTTTTCTACATTTTAAAATCATTATAAGATAAAATCATATGTAATACATCCGTATTTGATACTAGTAAACAATTGATAAAACTTTACAAAAATCACCAAAATTGTGCTGAAAACATAAGAGTTTAAATAATAATATGTACACCTATATTGAAATTTAAGAGACACTAGTTTCATGTCTTAGCCATAACATCTCATCATGTAACATCCAAATAGATATAAGTTTTAAATGAAACATCGGGTACGGGGTATATCGGAACTTTTCCTCTTTACATCAGATTCGCTACGCTTATCCTCGCTACTTCGAAATCGCTTCGCTCGTCGTTAGCATTTACAAGTCGTTAAATTTATACTGTAACACCTCTTCGGACTTGCTTCGCTCGTCCTCAGACAGTAAGGATATCCGTTTTATTCTCAGCAGTCACCCATCCAGGTACTGACCATGCTCAAATCTGTTTAACTTTTTTGATCCTACAAAAATTGAAACGAAACTTCAGTACTTGTACTGAATTTTAACTGAATTGGGTTATTTACAGATCTCTTACTTTTTTAACAAACGTTCACATGTTATTTAATAAAAATTGAACCATGCTGATAATGAGATGAAACTTGGCACATCTATTAGTCTTATACTTGGCTACCTACATGCGTGCCAAATCTCAAATTGATCGTAACATTTTCCCGCGTTTTATGAGTTATCAAAATTTTTGCAGTCATTATTGCAGGTAATTGACGTCTTAAAAAATTTTTTTTCGGATAGCACAACTACACCTAAAGACAGATTTTTGAACAAAGTTTCGACTTTCTCGCATAAATACACTGGGAGCAACGATAATAACAGGTATACACACACACATACAGAGAGACAACTTTAAGAAAACTACTAAGGAGGTCTTAAAATGGATAATTCTGGTGTCACCATACCCATACATTCGGTGTGCAAATACAATACATTTCCTATATACCTACAGAATAAATGAGGAAAAAGAAATAGGTGCTTTGGATCACTTATATTTACATGAGTTTAGTTTGTTCAGGTGAAGTTTTAGAGAAATAATAGTTAGTACCAAGGGAGTAAAGAATGCTATTATTTCCCTGAGCAGTTAGTATGGTTCCTAAGGCGTAAGCCAAGGGAACCAAAGTATTTAACTCCCGAGGCGAAGCCGAGGAATTTATGTGTTAACTCCCGGGGCAAATCCGAGGGTGTTAAGACTAATAACTCCCCAGATGAAGTCGAGGGAGGTAATTTCGAGGGTGAAAATTGCATTTTACTCCCAAGGTGCATACAAGATTTTATGTCCAGACGTTGATTCGATTTTAATACGTTTTAATGTATTTTATTTAATTTATTTCGGTCGAGCTCCCCTTATCAATTTTAGGGTGCTGCCCACAAAAAATAAAGAACAATATTGCTCCAAACTACTTCTTTTGATTTAAAACGAATTTTGAGCCAATAAAAAAATTTTTTTTGGTCGAGTCCCCTCCAAAAATTGATCGGTCACCAGTATAAATTTAGAGAATATTACTCTCATAAAAAATTGTATATCAATTTTTTTATGAGAGTGGTATTTTCTAAATTTATACTGGTGACCGATCAATTTTTGTAAATTGTGAAAAGTTACTTTTCACTCCCTTGGGAGTAAAAAGTAACTTTTTCTCCCTTGGGAATAAGAAACGTTTCCTATTATTGGGTTATTAGAGCCAATTATATATTGGCTCTAATAACCCAACAATAGGAAACGTTTCTTATTCCCTTGGGAGAAAAAGTTACTTTTTACTCCCAAGGAAGTGAAAAGTAACTTTTTCTTCCTTGGGAGTGAAAAGTGCTTCTTTACTCTCTAAAAATTAGTCAATAAACTTTACATTATACACTGCTTGGAGATAAATAAATAACAAGTATCTTTACACTTCTAACATTTATACGATAGCCGACCATTATACACTTTAGACCATTTTTGACCATCATCATTCAATGAAAATAAATAAAAATACAACAATATTAAAAGCTATTAAAAAAGAAACATTAGTCACCATTTTAATTACAAAAAACTATAAATAAAACAAAACAAATAAAATTAAAACAAATATTAATAACTATTTGTCTCAAATTCTGTAATCTAAAAGAAAAATAAGAACCACTGAAACAAAAAACTTCTCTGTAGTTTAAATTCTCAACTCAAAGTTTTTTTAATTTTAGAACTGGAAATAAAGATCAATAATAATAAATAAATAAAATATTTGATAGACAAAAAGAATTAATTGACATAATAAAAAATAACTAAATATGTTTAGAACTATTTGACTAGAATTTTGTTATAAAAATTGAATTTAAGATTTATGAAATGAGTGTTTCTATAAAATATTTTGATACCAACATTTTTCAACTTTGAAACCATCTTTAACCATTTTTACCCGGAAATAAAAAAATAAAATTTGAAATTTACACATAAATATGAAACAAAGATTTCTTAAGAGAGAAACGTATTTTTTGTAGAATTTCATAATTACTATTAGGAAAAGAACGACTTTAGTTCTACAATGTTTTTTAATAAAACCAATATATTTCAATCCATTTGGATCATCTTCAGGAAAGATATAGCTTTTTTACTTTTCCTTAAAGTAAAAAGGTCTTTTTACCTTTGTTATAGGCTTATGTTCCTAGTTTTTTTTATTTATTGTTAATGCAACTATTTGGTAGTTTTATATCTTTCCTAAAGATGATTCAAATGGATTGAAATATATTGTTCCTGTTAAAAAAACATCGTAGAACCAAGTCGTAGGACCAAGTCGTTCTTTTCCATATAGTAAACAAATATTACAGTAAGAGCAACATAAATTATACAAATTTAAACCTATAATAGAAACAATGTTGACTAGTGTTTTCAAGACTAGATACAATATTAAAAAAATGTTATACAATAATTTAAGAACACTATTATGACAAGAATAATTACAATGGCTTAAATATTTACTTAATAATAATATCAATAATAATATCACAACAAATGACTATGTACATGTTACAAAACTTGAAAACTAAATTACAATTGGTAATCTAAAAATAACTGTACAATTAATGTTTAATCATTAGGTGTTGAGCCTACTTACAATGCTACCTAGATAATATATATATATATATATATATATATAATATATATATATATATATATATATATATATATTATATATATATATATATATATAATATTAAAACATAACATAACATAAAAACTCTCTGCTCATGACTTTAAATTGTGTTAAATTTACATACAAACAATGCACAATATATTATATTGTGCATTGTTTATTTAGTCTATTCATATTATAATTTTAATTTCTTTTTTGAACTTAAATTTTTATAATGTATAAAAAAATTTTATTTGCGTGTGCAATTTTTATTTAATTTTTTTCTTAATTGTTATTTTTGTAAAAAGGGTAATTTTGCCCGTTAATGTATTAATAAATTAAAATTAATAAATTAATATAACGTAATTCATATTGCAAGTATCAATAAAATCATTTATTTAACTTTAGAATGGGTGGTTGGATTATTAGGCATCGTAGGCTGACTTTTATTATTATTCGGTAACATTTGTTTTAAAATGATTTAATTAGTATTATCCTTAATTATAAACCATACAAGTTTTATACCTTGTGCATGGATATTCACTTAAAAAACCTACCTTGAAATATGTTTGTTTACATACAAATGGAATTTTTTTCGGTTTTGTCTCACGATAAGCAAATTTGGAATATATGATTAGTTTAACTGTTAGTATGTAGAGGTAATTATGTGACGTCACACTTTGGTTACTTATAAGTAATGGGATAAGGGATGCGATTAAATACTTTGAGAGAGCACATTTACACGAAGGGCTCTACGCTAGATAGGCAGACAATGCTTTTCCTTCATAATTAATGATACATTGTCTGAAAAATTTGGTTTGAAGTAATACAAAACGAGTCACATTTTTTAGGGCCGACTCTTGGGCTATTACTCCTGCTGCAGTTTTATAATACGACACACGGCTAAAATCAATTGACAGCCCGCCAAAATCTCAATGCTTTCAACCCTCATTTTTTAATAAAAAAATCCCTTCTTTTATGAAACAAAAAAAATTCCCTACCCTGGCAACACTGGAAGTCAGGTTATGTTTTGAATTTTATTATTTGTTTTTATTTGATACCGTATTTTTTATTTTTAAAAATTATTTATTTACTTTTTAAGAAGGAATATTGTTGTATCTTATAAATTTACCAACTAAGTGTTGCTTTAAATTTGTTCGGGAAGTATGAATTAAGTTGAGTTAAAGTTTTTAATTACGTAATGCAATGGATCATAATAGTTCTTTGATAAAAGTTTGACGATTTAAATAAATTGTCAGCTATAATTACTTTTTTCCAAAACAAACTGCTTTTTTGTGTCAAGTTTGTATAATTGAATGCGTATTGTTTTATATTATAAAAATAATATATGACACAATATTCAATAATATGACACAATGCATTCAAGACTTAAAAAAGTCAAGACTGTCATCTATTGAAAGACATGGCATTTAAAAAAAATGCTGTCTTTTGGTTGACAGAGCACAGAACCAGCGCTGTACCCAAATAGGAAGAAATGCTTGAAGAATACGCCAATTTCCATGCGTCAAATATAGGCACTCAGATCATATTGCAACTTCGCAATAATTGGATGAATTGAAGATGCAGATTGGAATGAAACGAAACTAAATCAAACAGATCAATATGCACAATAAGGGAAATAAAAGCGACGCGAGATTACAAATATTTACAACCAGTGTTGTCTTTTTATGATTTTATTTACGAAAAAGGTATTTTTTATACCGAGGTTGGCATGAGGTGGAGGGGGTCAATTGATTTTAGCCGTGTGTCGTACTATAATAACAATAAGTTTAAATATAATTCATAAATATATTTTATCATTTTTCTTGGGTAAAATCATGACTAGAATTGATAGGTTAATCCTTGTGGCGACAGGTCTTGTATGGCAGGTAGGTTTCCATCTTATGATCTAATATCTAGGTGTGTCTCCTAACCAGGAATCAGGACTGGGTGGAAACTCAGGATAACCATGTGCACTACTACCATCACTTGCATCTGCTGTCACACTACCTCCTCCTGCAACACAAACATATCAAATTAAATAAAGAGTTTTAATTCACAACTTAAATATGCCTTCGATTCCATAAACTACATTATTTTTCCGGTTATTTTCCTTTTTCCCACTACTTTATACACTGTTTCTTATAAAACACACAACACGACTTCAAACTTGCTCTGGTCGTTCACAGATTGTAAATACATAAGTTTTATTATCAGTGGTCACTCATCTTAGGCTAACCATCCATCATGCTTGGCAAGAACACAAGCGAAACATAGCAATAGAAGTAGCAATACGTTTTGCTACATCTATTGTGTGCACATCTATTGTCTATACATCTATTGGGAGGTGTCTCTCGCGCAATTATGTTGAGTGTCAACTATTCATGTTTCTCAAAACTCGGTAGTATCAAATTACATTTAACAAGTATTATTAAAAAAGTATACAACTAATTTGATAAATATTGAATTAATAACGAGATAAAACTTGGCACAATTATTTTCTGGATAGCATAAGAAGCTCTAAGCTGACTGGAGATCTCATCAGTCAAAGAAAGAATCTTAGTACAGTAACTGTAAAATTAACTGGCAACTGTTATCTTCGCAAACAACTTCATTCCATTGGTGAGATAACCCAGTATTCAGGCTTTGTAAATCACATATTGAAACAGCCACTTACTTAGGTCAGGATCACTAGGTATGAATAACAGGACTCTTGACTCTACCGATGTATCACAGGTCAAAAAATTCTGGACCGAGTCCGAGAAAAATATTATTTCGACCTTTAATTAAGTGAGGCTTTAATTACAGTGGGGAATCACCCGTGGTATAGTGATTAAGGTATGCGGCCAATACACAAAAAATGGACTTTAAACTTCCGAGTTTATTTATCATGGGTTCAATCCCAGCACAGGCCTCTGGGATTTTTATGAGAGGGATAAGATGCGTACCACGTCTTTCAAAAGGGACGTAATGCCGGTGGTATCGAGCCTGTGCGTTGTCAGGTACTCGTTAAATTAAACTGGGTATAGGCAAAATTTAGAACCCTCATTGTAGATTCATTACAATACTATAGTGTGTTTGCCTTGTAGTGTAAAGTCTATGGAGGTTTGGTTTAACAGTGAGGACACGTGTTGTTCCTAGTTTTCACTAAACTATAAGAGTCAAAGAAAGTATGATTGCTTGAAAAAAAGCATGAGAGGAACCATAGAAATCCAAGCCTCTTCTGTCTAGATTAGATGAAATATACCTACACTTGAAATTAAAAGGA
Source organism: Microvelia longipes (assembly GCA_018340805.1). Classification (NCBI taxonomy): domain Eukaryota; kingdom Metazoa; phylum Arthropoda; class Insecta; order Hemiptera; family Veliidae; genus Microvelia; species Microvelia longipes. The sequence continues at coordinate 5,798,518 of JACMZG010001863.1, forward strand.
GTAGAACACTATCTTAGGGAGCTGATAAAAAAGGCCCGACAACGTGGCCTACTTGCCTGCTAGTTTCTATCACTCCCACCCCCCCCCCATATTACTACTACTACTGATTACAGTGAGTAGAATTCACAAGAGTTAAGCAACATCAACAGGTCAGCGCCTGGATGGATGACCTCCAGAAATAAAACAATGTGTTTCTATACGAAAATTAGTTGTTTTATTATACTTTGAGGAGAGAGAGGGAAGCGAATGCCAACATTGAAGATGAGCGGAGCGACGTGAAGATGAGAAGTTCCGAGGTATCCTTTACCCGATTTATTAAACTTATTCGCGATTCAAAGTCCGTAGCAGCGCCACCGTCGCTGATAAGAAATTGATAACGGTAGGGTGATCGTTGTTAGAGCCTTTATGTGAGTTTTTTGGTTTTTCTTATTTGTGACGATTATTTCTTTGAATTTTTTATCAAAGTGCTTTAATTTAATTAATTTCAGGGCGTATGAACTCAGTAGAATCACTATTTCGTTGATAAATAGGGTTTTAATGGGTTGTCACAAGTATTTAAATTGAGTGATAAGATGGTAAAAATTTCAATATAGTGTTTTATTTTAGTTATTGTTAATTAATGCTACTTTTAAATAATTTTAGTTTATAAAAACACACAAAAGTACCTTTTAATTGCATTGAATTGTTTAAATTAGTTGTTACAGGTATTTAAATTAACTGATAACAAGCCGATTTTCACCGTAATGTTGTTTTAATTTATCAATCAATTTTATTTACACACTAAAATAATAAATAACTCAATAAATTCACGTTTTTGTAAAATTTTTGTGTATATCATCCGTTTAGGTTTTATTATTTCTGAGTTAAATCGGACAAATCCAAGTCTGTAGTGATAAGAGCCTGATTCTATATTTAAAATCCTGGAATAATATTGTTAGAAAACAAAGATTTTGATCTCGGGGTTTCGAAGACGGGGTAGAAGGTATAACCAGTCTGCGTACACACCCGGCTGCCTCGCTTCAAACTGACTTCCCTTCGATCGGCCTTCGATCGCCTCCCTTATCCTTGGAGGGCTCCCCCCGCTCTCCTGCAGCCTACCAATGGGGGAACACAGACAGATTTCTAGTGGTGCTAGTCACATTACCTTAGGATTTAATATAATACATAATATTAATATAATTTTAATAGGATTAACATAATATAATATAGCTATAATCTGGAATAGATTTGGATCAAATCATTGCTTTTTATTTCTCTTTATTATTTATATACTTTTAACCTTTTTTATTTTATTTTTTTTTTCTATCATTCCTACTCTATATGCTCTGCAAACTGGTTGTGATGCCCATCAAGAAGCAGGCCCCTTTTCAATTTTAAAATAATAATATAGATATATTATTATATATAGATTTATTTAGAAATACGTGTGCCTATTATAATATATATGATACCATTAGCTTTTTTGTTTTTAAATATAACTATCTAATTTAAATAACTGTATTTAAGGCAACTTCATTATCATTATATTGATATTCAATAAAATTTCCTGTTCATGTATGATTAGATAGTCCTGTTGACTTGTTTCATTATAAGACAGCAAGGATTCTTTATCAAATAATCAGCATATCCGAAATTGGAAATTTTTTTGATTTGTGAAACTATGATTTGTAGAACCATTCAATTGCTGTTATTTAAAGATTGAGATTAAAGAGCTAGCCAGCCCTCTTTTTGCCTTCCTGTTTCAGGCATTTCTGACTTAAAAACATCTACTTCAAATCCTAAGACTTAAGTATCCATTTAATAATGTCATTAAAAATTAAAAATATCTTTAAAGTGTTAACTGGGTAGAAAAGACCATCTACACTTTAACTGACTATAGCTTAATTTAAATGTTAAATTTTGTAAATAACTTGTATATTACATAGTAACACTATATTATTCATGTTTTGTAAATTAAATCTACAATTGACCGTGCTGGCCCAGGCTGGTGGAACCCCCCTTTTTCTCTTTTTAGAATTTAATAATTTATAATAATTTTTGCATTTATATATTTCTTTTTAATTTGTAACTCAAAGACGACCCACACTTGTGGCAATTAATAACAACTTTTTTTTCTACAATTTAAGTGATTTAAATAAAAGTGGACTCATTAAAACCTTGTCAAACAAAGGATTTAAATGAATTGGGTTTTTTTGTGCTTTTATTTAAAAATGTATGGACTTAATTTAAAATAAGTGAGAAAATTATAAATATTACTCTAAGTTTTAAAAATACTAAATATTTGATCACACTTTTTAATGATTATTGAACAATTATTAATGATCAATAATTAATAATATAATTTAAATAATTAAGAAATTGCAATTAATGTGAAATTGATGGATAAAATAATCTCAAAATAATTCTTTTCTAAGATTTAAAGTTGGTTCAAGTTTTAAATTTATCATTTTATTGAATTAAATTTTTTTTTTTATTCTCTCTCTGTGGTAGTGGATGCTTCAAGCCAGGAATCAAGGAAATCTACAAATATAACTTCACCAAATCTACATTAATCCAATAAATAATATATAACTAAACAAATTAACAACTAACTAATCTAAAACTAAACTACAACTACTCAAGAAAATCTACTCAAATCATAAATAAAATTAATCCTTTCAACCTCAAGACATCATATCGCATAGAAGATTCAACCAACATACAGCACACAAACACACAATAACATCTTAGAACAAGAAACCAAGTCTGAATACCGATAGCCTGTCTGACATATTTATTTCTGACAATATAAAAAAGGAGAATTCAACAACAACAACAACACCCCAACCAACTCCTCTATCTCAAGATAAAACACGTAAAAAGAAGTATTTTCAATGCAGATATATTTAAAATAATAAAGCCAAAATAAATCATTAATGAATCGTATAAAATTTAATTTACGATCTAACAATATAATTTATCCATGAAATATTGACCATTTTTTAGCACCGATGGTCGTTCTATTAATTTTTATCTCATTTATCACAAATTAACGAACAATAAAGGAATAAAAGAAAAATTTTCAACGGCTCCCATGCAAATCCTATGATAAAAAAATCGATCACCCTTTCGTTTTCCCGCCATTGGTATTGCCAACCTTACAACTATCTCTTTGAATCGCGAATATACGCAAATATTTAATAATATGTAGTAATAATAATAATAAGTAATACTTATAATAATAATTAGTAAAGTGATGTATACGAGTATATAAAATAAGATTATTTTTTGCCCTATATAATTTTTTTTAAATCATAAAATCAAAGTATAATCAAAAAATAGTCTTATTCTTGATAATAAAAATTAAAATAGCGAATATTAATGTATTTATCTGTATTTTTATTGATGGAAATAAATATTATTATTATTATTTAACAATATATTATTAATTATTACTTTTAAGAATATAAGTGATCAATTAGCAAAATTATTCTCGAGTCTGATTAGCGATTACAGATTAATTGATAATCTGACCTCAAAATAGTTCGAATTACTATAATAGCTAATTACATAAATACTAAGATCATCTCTGTAAATACACTGTATAATATGAATTACAAATTTCCGTACATCGCACTAAATAAAGAACAACGTCCTGACCTTAACCCACTAACGACTATCTAATTACTTAAAAAAAGAAAAGCAAAAACAGACATTTATTTACTTTAAAATAATATTCTTAATTATTTCAAAGATAAAATTATGATGGTTAAATCAATTTAGCTCCTGTTAACAGAATAAATTTAATTATTAAAATTTATTATTATTTGTTTGTTTTAATATTGTATATGACCTTTTTATAGCTATAAGTAATCATTTAATGCTCGGATAAAATCTAAATTCAAGTGAACATTCACTTAATGATCGGTTTAATGATCAGGAAAATTTGTAGAAAAATCATATTTTATAGATTCAAATATTGATAAATTAATGTTAATAAAAATGAATAATAAATAAAAATAATAATATCGGAGATAATTATTTTGAATATTTCATAACATTCTAGGTAAACCTCGCCCAAGGATTTAAAGTAGAGAAGATGCCGCGATAAGGAATTATTACTGACCCTCTGAACGTTTTAGCAGATAGTCAAATAGGAGCAAACTTACCTTCTCTAGAAAGGTTATAGCAAAAGGCGCGAAACGCAGGTTATATAACAAGGATAAGAACAGTTTTAAGTATATTAACATTTCAGGGCAAATCAAATATTTAAACATTTTTAACAAGATTATTAAGCCACTAGATAGTAATAAGCAGATTACCAGAAACTATTATTTTTAAGATCTTTATGACATTACTCTTCGCTATATTTTATAACCTAAGATAGAAAAGCTTTCTTTGATAGGTATGATTGCCTTTAAATTTTAGACCTGCGTAGTTTAAGTAATTATTGAAAGCATGCGCGGTTTATACCAAGCATGAGAAGTTTGTTTTTGGAAAATGTTTTGTTATGTTTTCTTCTCAATTTTTTTATCCTTCGTTGCATCGCAAATCGACTTAACGTGTCATTCCTTTTATTTAAGACACTTGTCATCGCCTTAGGCATTGTTAAAGTTAGGGTATAAATACTGAATAGATTCAGCGTTCAGTGTTTTTTTCACCAGAATTTTAGGGATGGTGTTGATTCGTGAACACGCCCTGAGCTCATCCGACACAAATGTTAGATATGAAATTATGAAAATGAAATGATTATGGAAATTGAAAAATAAATATGGAATGATCGGAAAATAAACCATTTTGTTACTTTTCCTCATTAATACCGTATCCGGTGTTCTTCCATTGAAAATGCAAACGGATAAATAACCTCGACTTGCCTGTTAATTATCCAATAGCTCACCAGTCGTCGATTGATTTTATTTGTTATTTCTATTATAAGTCAACATGAATTTTAAAGACATTACATGAATTTTAAAGACTTACAATTGGAAGTCCAATTGGCAAGACTTCCAATGAAGTCTTGCCAATTGGACTTCATTGGCAAGAACTTAGGGACTTATTACAATAACAACATACCAAGTCTATTTAATTAGCTCAACTACAATAAAAAGTTTCATTATAAGATAATTTATCTCTTTAAATGATTAAAATTGTCAAAGATAGCAATTGAAGAATAATTTTAAAATATGTTATATGTATTCATTAATATATTAATGTTCTTATTCTTTTTCTTATTCTTTTTGTAAGTTTACAGTGTTGATCTTTATCTATATCTTGTAACAAAAAGGAGATTATACACGGGTTATTTTCTACACTGCGGAACCAAGAGGGGTTATATATAATTTTTATTGCCGGTATTGGGAGGGGGGGGGGGTTCATGTATACTCCGGGGGAAAATACCCCTGACCTTCCCCCTAAAAGAAATCCTGTGCACTGAATAGATATACCAGTATATAAAACAAAAAAAAATACCTCTTGGCAGCTTCGGCGTTGGGGCCACTTTGCAACCACATGGTTGCATTCTATATCAGTTCGTTACGGATTATATAAGTGGCATACTGCCCACGATATAAGCGAATTTTTCAAATGCATTCGTCAAAAAACGTGATTCCTTTTAATTATGTTAAATATGTCAATCAATAATACCAGAACTAATACTGATAATATAATATAACTTCGTACTTTGATTAACCATACATTGCACAATACACGTTTGCCGCCCGATTTAAAGAATTTATTTTTTGGATGATAAATTTTTGTTAAGATTCAAGTTCAATAAATCAATAAAAATATTTATGAGTTCACAATGCACGCGCTCACTCAAGTGCACTACTTAATTTTTTAGTATAAAATTTAAGTCCTCTAATACAATGTCTGTCCTTATTAGTATTTACACCGACTCCATCTGATTGAACTTGATCGATATTTTATTTCCTTTTTTGAGTTGAACATTTTTCATTAGTTGAGAAAAAAAGGAGATACAAAATCTGACAGCGTTCTGAATCTATAACCAAACAAGGCTAAGCAAGGATCTCTCCTTAGTTTAGTATACTTCCGTTACAAATATCCTTTATATTAGGACTACATTCAATACACTTACATATCAAGCTCATTAATAACCGATAAGTAAAGGTGTTATAAATAATATATCCACAAGGTTATATATTTTTTAAATCATTCTTATAGAATCCTTTTGCTTATTACGATCTTTTATAAATCATTATAGAGTTGTTTATTATCTTTGATTTTGATATTTTGATTATTTATGAACGAGTATACTAGTAAATATTGTTTTATATTATGTTATTCCTATATATAATAGGATTTCAGTATAGCAAGAAATAATTTATACTTTAAGTTATTAAAATTGGTTAAGATTAGATCTTATAATAAGTAGATCAGATAATTCAGTATTGGAAATGTTTAATTTTTTATAGAATGAATAACGAATCATTTTAGCTCTGGAATAAAAGTAGAACATTAGTATAGCTTCCTTAACTCCCAGTGTATATTGTGTCCTGATTACAGTGAATACGCTGTAGAGTAAACGGCAAATCTAATTAAAAAAAAAACTTGGCACAAATATGAAACTTATAGTACAACTCATGAAATCAAGTTTTCTAAATAGAAGACAAGAAGCATTCGGCCTCTTGGCCGCAACGCAGCGTCAGCACTGGAGGCTGCTTTGCAGTCCCCGCGCCTCCTTCTGAGCGTTTTTCGGTCCAACAGAGTTGTCCTATATCAAATCGTCATATTACTATTTTATATAAGTGGCATACTGCTACGATATGAGCAAATTTTCAAATGGTCTAAGAGTAAGGCCTAAAAAATGTGAATAATTTTGTACTACTTAAAATATTTTTTTTTTCTGAAAATATACCTTAAATTATGAAAGAAAAGCAGAGTCTGCCTATCCAGAGTGGAGCTCTTCATATGAATGCGCTCACTCAAAATATTAGAAAATCGTTAGAAAATCGCACAAATTTCAGTTTTCTTGCAATAAGTTGTTCTCTGTAGGTCGTGTGCAAAACACGAAGAGAACATTTTTTAAAGCTGATAAAATTTCCTATTGAACGAGTGTATTTTCGTCAAAATCAGATAACTGCAACTAACGTTATGGCATTTGTTAAATGACCGAATAATTAAAAAAAAGTTAATATTTTTTTTAAAATAAATTCGTTGACTTTGCATAAATTAACCATTTTTGGGTATTTTTGTAATACCTATAACTCTAGTTCAAGTTATCAGATTTTGATGATTAAACACTCAATTTATTGAACATTTTATTACCTTTAAAAAATGTTCTCTTTATGTTTTGCACAAGACCCACAAGGAACTACTTATTTCAAAAACTGAAATTTGTGCCATTTTATAAAATTTTGTAATATATAATATATATATATATATATATATATATATATATATATTATATATATATATATATATATATATATATATATATTTCTTGATCAGTAAGTCCCCTTCTTCCAAAAAAATCTACCCCAACTCTACCCCTTCCATGACCCTAACGTCTTAAGCTCATTTTTTCTTCGAATAGTCGCTACAAAGGGCAAATAGAGGCATTGCCAGCCCTTGAATTTATGTAGCTCGTCTTAAAAAACCAATATTAAACCACTATTTTGGGTTAAGCTCTTCAGGACCCAACTTCGAGAAAAAGCCCATGAGCGCCTGAAATAAGAGAAATACTGTATAGATTTCTGGCTCGCTGCGCTAGCCAATTTATAATTTTTTATATGAGCCTACAAAGTAACCCACAGGTGACCATCATATTAAATAATTATTATATGCAAATAATTATTTATTTTTCTAATAATATGGTCTGTAAGTACCTGTTTTGTCAATTAATTTTACTATAATTCAATACTATTTACTTTAATTTTACTATAATACTACGCCTGCAAAACTTGCGCGTAGTAATTACCCTTGCGGAGCGGGGTAGTTTCCCGCAATTTTTCGGGTAACGTCAACAAACGGTGAGAAACGCAACGTTAGATAATAAACAAGTAAACAGAACGTTTTTAGCAGATTTCCAAAGCAGATTCGAGCCCGATAAACAATATTATAAAATCGGAATAATATTTAATGAAAATTATTTTTCCTTTTAGAAGGGCTACTGCCATAACTATTTCATGAGGATTGGGACCTTCTCTCACCCAATATTATAAGTGTGTAAAACAGATGGTAAAATTTTTATTTATCATGGTTTTTCTATTTTATTGGATTGTTTAAAAAAAAATATTTTTTTTTGTAAATCGTGTTTCCTTTTTAAGTAAACAAAAATGTATGCGAATAAACCTGGATTATCAATTTCAATTTGTAAATATAAGGATAAAATAAGTTTAAAGTCGTTTGTATAGCTACAAGAATATTGATGTAATAACAAATTATACATGTTTTATTAATATATATATACATCTGTTCAGCCATAATAGTCGAAGAACTATTAATTCTTAGTTTGATCCTACATCAACTTAAGCTTTCAAAAGCATCAAATATACCGGTTTTGACTTTAAGCTGTTCGAGAGTGGAATAAACATATACATTATGGAATATTATTGTATGTCGGTGACATTTAAATGACAAAAGAGATTCTAGGATACAAGAAGGAATGTTTAAAACGACATTTTGACGTCTAAATAGCCATGTTTAGTGGCAATGACCTAATTACAGGCTTGCAACAATAACAAAAGTTTAATACTCTGATTTGTTCAATGATGTTGACAAAGACAAATTGTAAACATTGATGATACAAGACTTACCAATCTAATTGACGAAACTTCGCTATACCTCTGTGTATCCTTTTCCTTAAACAACGTTGTATTTTACGTTAATCTATCATCTAATACCCTTCCAGAAAATCCTATGAGACGCCTGAGGACACGGGCGTCCTCAGGAATTAAATTAAAATTAAAAATTTTAATTTTAATTTCATAAAATTATTTAATTAATTTTATAATTTTTATTTATAATAATTTCGAGCTTAAAGGTAACTTTTGTCTTAAAAATTAAATTTGTTTTATTAGTTCGACATATTAACTTTGTGGTGCTATTATTAGTAAAATAAAAACTAAAATGTCCGCCATATTTAATTTAGTTCAATAATAATTTGTATTTTGTTATATTCTTTAAGTCTATTTGAATAAAACTAGTTTTTAATTGTACTTAAAGTGCTTTGTTTTTTGTTTTTTTAAACAAAACATAAACCTTATTTTAATTGTTTGTAATACATACACCACACACCACACACACATATATATATATATATATATAATATATATATATATATATATATATAAATAATATATTATATATTATATATAATATATACATATATATATATATATATATATATATATATTATATATATATATAATATATATTATATAATATATATTATATATATATATATTATTATTATATATAAATACATGCATATGATGCCCCCCCCCCCCTAAAGGCAATCCTGGCTACGCCCATGCCTGAGGAAGCAGTGGCCTCGAGACCAGTAATTTTTATAAATTTATCTAATTATCTTTCTACTACATTTTATTTACTCATTTATTTATTCTAAATCTATTCTGTAATATTCCTATCTTTTACATTCCAATAGTGATATTATCTTCACTATCTATTTTTCTATTTCCAACTCCCGCCTGAGTGCCAACAGTGGATTGTTTCTCTATCAAGCTTACTATTAAAACTGTGCCAACTCTAATACTTGTAACAATCACAATTGTTGTTGTATAATACAATAAATACATTGTCATAAAATATATATATTTTCGATTATAGCTGTAGTGATAAGGTTTCACTAACCTCAAACTAATTTCTCTCTTACTCAAACAATTTCTCTCCTACTACTATTTAACTTTTCTCTCCTACTTATACTATTTTCTCTTACTCAACAATTTCTCTCCTCTTATACTATTTCTCTCTTACTCAAACAATTTCTCTACTTATACTATTTATCTCTTACTCAAACAATTTCTCTCCTACTTATACTATTTCTCTCTTACTCAAACAATTTCTCTCCTACTTATACTATTTCTCTTCTTACTCAAACAATTTCTCTCCTATTATACTATTTATCTCTTACTAATTTTCTCTCTACTTATACTATTTCTCTCTTACTCAAACAATTTCTCTCCTATTTCTCTCTTTACTACTACTTATAACTATTTATCTCTTTCTCAAACTATTTCTCTTTTACTCAAACTTTGTTTTTCCTACTCAAACTATTTCCTCTCTTGAAGATTTAGGTCTTCCGGTAGTGTGACCACGTCAATAATGTAGATGAAAAATTTGACGTTTTGCTTCCACTGTGGGAGGCATCTTCAGGGACGTAGGACATCGTGGATAAAACGACAATGCTCTACAAAACTTAACTGAGTTCAGTTTTGTAGAGCATTGTGTTTTATACATGATGTCCACATCCCTGAAGATGCTTCTCACAGTGAAAGCGAAATGTTGGATTCTTCATCTACATTAACGCGGTCACCACTGGAAGACCTAAATCTTATGACAATAACCGCAGAAGCCTACGCAGTTTATTACTTCTCTCTTAACGTAATTATTACAAAATATGAGAGAAATAATACACATGCGCCTTGTTCTTAATAAGCAGTTTGGTCAACGGGTAAAGCGTTGACCAAAAATACATATGATTTGTTAATTCAGTTAATAAATTTTTAAGAAAAAGTTATTTTTTCTCATAAAATTAAATACCATTATACCTATATGTGAATATGGATCGGAATTAGGAGGCGGTTGTGGGAAATTCGCTAGACCAGATGCTGGTGAAGACATGTACGAAGGGGATCCACCAGGACCTTGTCCATATCTCCCTGGTGATGATCCATCTCCCTCTAGAACAACTCCTCCTGAATAACTGTCGTTACTTTCCAAATCTAGAACCAAATAAAGTCAGATGAAATCTTGCTATCAGATCTTAAGGTTAAGCACGTAAATATTATATTCACTAATGGTAACGTATATGAGGAAAAGGAATATAATATGTATATTAATATTATCCGATTTGCGAGGGAAAACAAAATGGAGGCCTTCGGTCTCTTGCCATTCTTTGGGCTCAACGCTGGGAGCCGCTTCGAGGCCAAATAATAGTTGTATCATATCAGCTTTTTATATTACTAGTATATAAATGTTAGAGAGATACTGTCACAATAATAAAATAGCAGATTTCCAAATGTATTAAAAAAATGTTTAAAAACATTCATTTTTTTATTTTTTTGTTTATATATTGTTTCTCATTATAATATATTATATATATATATATATATATATAATATATATAATATATATATATATATATATATATATATATATATATATATATATTTATTTATTTATATATAATATGTGTGTGTTTTATATATATATATATGTCTATCTGTATAATAAAAATAAATTCTAATAAAGAAATTTCACCCTTGTATTTTTTACCATACACAGTAGCACACGCATATTGACTTTCAGCTAGATTGCACAGTTTTTTGATGTTTTGTGATTTTTTTAAAATTTTTGTTGAGGCGTTATTTGGGCGTTATTAATGACTTTATATATACAAGTTCGATCATAGAGATATATGCTAGAGTGGGTCTAGTCTGTCTCAATATATTAAAAGGCCTGAAACATCGTTTTGGGGCTCGCAGGGGCTCTGTGTAACCCTATTGACAACTCCATCAAGAGTGACTTAAGGTTATAATAAATCAATTGTTTTCGGCTGTCCGCGCATTGTTTGTATATTAAACGTTCTTCTATATAAGTTAGTCCAATTTTGTAATGATTATTTGATTACATTTTTACTAATGATGGTCAGGTTACTTTATCGATGTTACAAAATTCAACCAATAGGACCTCTCCCAATAATATCTTTATGTGTTTAATAAACAATAGCGTTCTGGACATTAATAAAGTTGACTTATTTTACCGAGTTTCAAACAAATCCGAAAAGCATTTGAAAGTTATCGTGCGCCATAATGAGATAAGATATATACATACATACACACACACATCTATATATATAATATATATATTATATATATAATATATATATATATATATATATATATAATATATATATATATATATATATTAATATATATATATATATATATATATATATATATATTAATATATATATATATATATATATATATATATTATATATATATATATATATATATATATATATATTATATATATATATATATTATATATATAAATATATATATATTATCTAATATATATTATATATATATATATATATTATAATATATATATATATATATATATATATATATATATATATTATATATAATATATATATATATATATATATATATATATATAAATTCTTGATCAAGGAGTCACCCCTATTAGATAAACCACCTCTCCCCCTCCATGACAGCAATCTAATAAGCTCATAAAAACCGCTAAAATAAATAATCGCGGAAATTAGGTTGTTTGCAAAAGTTCTCTAATGTCTTGGTCAGCTCATCTTATAGGAATACTCTTATAGCAGTTAGCCAGAAAGTCAAAATGGCTAATGTTTAGAAGGTACAATGGCCGCAAAGTAAATTTTCTTTTGAACCGTGAGTATCTCTACAACTAAAGTGATGCAGAAATTCATACAGTTTGGTGGGTTGCGCGGGACACAGTGGTCCAACTCCCTGGTTTGAGGTGGTCCTGAAAAAACAGGGGCTAGTTGCATCAGCTACCGAATCGAGCGCTAGCTTTACCTTGTACAGCCGTTATCAATATTGTTATCAGTTTTAAATCGAGACGTCTTGTTTTAAAAGAAAGAAAATTTTTAAGTTGTACATGAACAATTTTAGTAGTTTATAAGATTATTTGTTTGGAAAAAAATATAAATTTAGCATTTTTTTCCATTGTAAGGACAAATACTAGAAACATAATGAACCCGCAAATTAATTTCGATTTCTGCACGTCATGGTTATCATGATATCAGGTCTAGTTAAAGATAACCTTAGAATAATACTATATTTAGAAGGAGCACAGGACCGTAAATACAATGTAACTCCACTGATAACACGAAAGCCGGTTGAAGTAGGAGTACCACCTTAAACAACAAAACATTATTTTAAATATGTTCATAAATATTATAATGAAGAAAGATCGTAAAGAACAAGTATAATAACTTAGAACACCTGCTGAGTATTTAATAAAACCGGTCTTAGATGGCAAAAGGGGGGCGGAAACAAGAATCTACATTTAGTTGACGAGGACTACTTTTAAATATAATTTTAATTAAACACGTTAAAAAACAATTAAAAATGCTTAAAATATAGCAATGAACCGATATTTATATTAATATTTTAAGAATAATCAATAATTAATTAATAATAGAACATTCAGCAACCGGAAGTATTGCCAATTTTTTTTGAATATTGTATATTGTTAGGGTGGCAGCATTACTTAAGTCCACCAGTGAACCGCCTTTCGTGTTATCAAGTAGTGCTCCTTCTATAGTATTATTCTAAGAAAATAACACATCATTTATATTTTTTATAAAAACTTTACATTTAAAATAATTAACACAGTTTTTAACATTGTTAAAGATTCATTTAATTAATTTTAATCTTTAAAATGAGGAAATAATTATTTAATATATGCTGTACAAGGTGAACCGACCTGCCTCCAGTGCAGAAACGGTGAACTTAAAGCAGGCCCATCTAAAACAGCTTATTCCAGGAGAGTTGGACCACTGTGTCCCGTACAATACGGTTGAAGTCTTGCTCTTCATAATCACTATTTACGTCACTAAATTTCATAACTATATGCAAAGTATAGAGTTTATACGTGGTATAGAATATTCAAATACTAGGATCGTAACCTTTGTGAGGTGATTCAAAGTGACCTTAACCTCAGAGACCAGCAAAGTATGCGGGCGGAAATAAAACAAATATTACAAACGAACCTAGTCTTGTAATTTATAACTTAATTTTGTGTGCTTCCATTATTATAAGGAAGTATTTATCTTTATTAAATTAGAATAAAGAAGAAATTATCATATTCACTATGTGATTGATTAAAGTGGTTTCGTTTATGATATTCTATATGTTATTGATTAAAGTGATTTCGTTTATGATATTCTATATGATATTGATTAAAGTGATATGATATTCTATATGATATTGATTAAGTGATTTCGTTTATGATATTCATTTCGCTGTGATATGTGTTATTGATTAAAGTGATTTCGTTATGATATTCTATATGTTATTGATTAAAGTGATTTCGTTTATGATATCTATATGTTATTGATTAAAGTGATTTCGTTTATGATATTCTATATGATATTGATTAAAGTGATTTCGTTTATGATATTCTATTGTTATTGATTAAAAGTGATTTCGTTTATGATATTCTATATGTATTGATTAAAGTGATTTCGTTATGATATTCTATTGTTATTGATTAAAGTGATTCGTTTTGATATTCTATGTTATTGATTAAAGTGATTTCGTTTATGATATTCTATATGATATTGATTAAAGTGATTTCGTTTATGATATTCTATATGTTATTGATTAAAGTGATTTCGTTTATGATATTCTATATGATATTGATTAAAGGTGATTCGTTTATGATATTCTATATGATATTGATTAAAGTGATTTCGTTTATGATATTCTATATGTTATTGATAAAAGTGATTTCGTTTTATGATATTCTATATGATATTGATTAAAGTGATTTCGTTTATGATATTCTATTGATATTTAAAGTGTCGTGATATTCTATATGTTTATTGTTAAAGTGATTCGTGATATTCTATATGTATTGATTAAAGTGATTGATTATTCTATATGTGATTAAATTTCGTTTATGATATTCTATATGATATTCGATTAAAGTGATTTCGTTTATGATATTCTATATGATATTGATTAAAGTGATTTCGTTTATGATATTCCCAATATGATATTGATAAAGTGATTTCGTTATGATATTCTATATTTATTGATTAAAGTGATTTCGTTTATGATATTCTATATGTATTGATTAAAGTGATTTCGTTTATGATATTCTATATGTTATTGATTAAAGTGATTTCGTTATGATATTTATATGATATTGATTTAAAGTGATTTCGTTTATGATATTCTAATATGTTATTGATTAAAGTGATTTCGTTTATGATATTCTATATGATATTGATTAAAGTGATTTCGTTTATGATATTCTATATGATATTGATTAAAGTGATTTCGTTTATGATATTCTATATGATATTGATTAAAGGTGATTTCGTTTTATGATATTCTATATGTTAATTGATTAAAGTGATTTCGTTTATGATATTCTATATGTTATTGATTAAAGTGATTTCGTTTATGATATTCTAATATGATATGATTAAAGTGATTTCGTTTATGATATTCTATATGATATTGATTAAAGTGATTCGTTTATGATATTCTATATGTTATTGATTAAAGGTGATTTCGTTTATGATATTCTATATGATATTTGATTAAAGTGATTTCGTTTATGATATTCTATATGTATTGATTAAAGTGATTTCGTTTAATGATATTCTATAATGATATTGATTAAGTGATTTCGTTTATGATAATATGTTATTGATTAGTGATTCGTTTATGATATCTCGTGATATTCGATTAAAGTGATTTCGTTATGATATTCATATGATATTGATTAAATGATTTCGTTTATGATATTCTATTATTGATTAAATTGATGATAATATGTGGTTTCGTTTATGATATTCTATATGATTATTAAAGTGATTTCTATTCTATATGTTATTGATTTATTCTATTCTATATGATATTGATTAAAGTGTTTCTATATGTTTTGATATTAATATGATATTGATTAAAGTGATTTTCGTTTATGATATTCTATATGATATTATTAAAGTGATTTCGTTTATGATATTCTATATGTTATTGATTAAAGTGATTTCGTTTATGATATTCTATATGTTATTGATTAAAGTAATTTCGTTTATGATTCTATATGTTATTGATTAAAGTAATTTCGTTTATGATATTCCATATGTTATTGATTAAAGTGATTTTGTTTATGATATTCTATATGATATTGATTAAAGTGATTTCGTTTATGATATGTAAGGTTGTTTAATAAAGATTTCATTAGTCTGAACAGAATATAATTAAGATTATAAACTTACATTACAAAAACAAACATTGTTTAAAAATTGATATAAAAACAAAACAATAATAGTTATTCAATACATAAATAAACTTACCTGAAACAGAATAATTAAATTTCAAGCTATTAAACACGCCTTAACATAAAATTTAGAGATCAATCTATGAAATGAAAAATATATAAAAATAATGAACAAAGTGTCAAACAATCAAACATCGTTGCCTTAGCAACGATGTAAAATAAAATAAAATAAAAACAAAACAAATAGCTAACAGTTATTTACACCTCCCCCTCCCAAGTCACTTTTCTGGTGAAAAGGTGACAATTTGCTACAGTGAAAAAAATTGGATTCTTTTTTCCTCTTTCCACAGTCGACTTCATAAAATGATGTTGATATCCTCTTGAGAATGGTGAAAGGTCCGATTCTTACTTTATCCATTTTCTTTCTATTTATTTTGTTGCCGTTTTCAACATACACTTGATCACCAACTTTAAATTCATATTCTATTCTGTTTTTATCAAATCTTTTCTTGTTAGCTTCAAAACTTTTCATAGAATTTAAAAACGCTAATTTTCTATCCTGTTCTATGTTTCTTTTAGGTAGATCAATAGGAGTAATTTTTGATTGGGTTCCAAACAATAAATATTCTGGTTCAAATTTAGTAGAGCTATGAATTGTTTTATTATATTCACTAACACATTCATTAGCTATAACAGGCCAAACACGTTTGTCTCCACTATTTAATTTACACCTAATTCTATTGACTAATGTCTGATTTAATCTTTCATTTAGTCCATTTGATTGGGGGCAATCTATACAAGTAAATACTAATTGTATATCCATCTTCTGAAGGTATCGTTTAAGTTCTCCAGAGTTAATTCCAGTATACTGGTCAGCTAAAATAATTTTAATTTTGTTTTTCTTTGCTATGGGATCAATAAGATTGATAAAGTCTCTTGCACATTGCCCTTTAGTTGTTGAGACCCATGCGTGTCTACTAAAATGGTCTACTAGGATATGCATAAATTTTTTTGGAGATCTATACCCAGTGAAACCACCTACTGAGTCAATAGACATGATTTCATAAGCTTCAGTGGGAGGCCCAAGTTTAGACATAAGACCAATGACTCTCCCCCTCCATGACAGCAATCTAATAAGCTCATAAAAGCCGCTAAAATAAATAATCGCGGAAATTAGGTTGTTTGCAATAGTTCTCTAATGTCTTGGTTATGCTCATCTTATAGGAATACTCTTATAGCAGTTAGCCAGAAAGTCAAAATGGCTAATGTTTAGAAGGTACAATGGCCGCAAAGTAAATTTTCTTTTGAACCGTGAGCATCTCTGCGTAACACTTCATTTATGCTTATTTCTCCAGCTTATGCTTAATACGTTGAGCATCTCGTTATATGAAATTCACTGAAACATTTAGAATGTAAGCGGTAACTAAGCTTTAAATTGGAGTTAAAAGTGGTTTGAACTTCTAATTTTGAAATATAAGCATAGTTTTGTTTTGTACCAATTGGACGAATATGCTCATTTCTTTAAAAAAATCCAGAAAAATTAACTAGTAGTAACGCCAATGCTCAAAGCAAGAAACGGAAGAGTAAGCAAGAATTAGATTGTAACTTAGAATTAGATTCATTCCTTTATAGAATTTATTTCAAATATTCCTTTTAAAATGCTTGGAATTTCAAAAGGAATTCGCTTGGCATGCGGACCCCCATTCTTATACATTACAACTAAAGTGATGTAGAAATTCATACAGTTTGGTGGGTTGCGCGGGACACAGTGGTCCAACTACCTGGTTTGAGGTGGTCCTGAAAAAACAGGGGCTAGTTGCATCAGCTACCGAATCGAGCGCTAGCTTTCACCTTGTACAGCCGTTATCAATATTGTTATCAGTTTTAAATCGAGACGTCTATGTTTTAAAAGAAAGAAAATTTTTAAGTTGTACATGAACAATTTTAGTAGTTTATAAGATTATTTGTTTGGAAAAAATAAAAATTTAGCATTTTTTTCCATTATAAGGACAAATACTAGAAACATAATGAACCCGCAAATTAATTTCGATTTCTGCACGTCATGGTTATCATGATATCAGGTCTAGTTAAAGATAACCTTAGAATAATACTATATTTAGAAGGAGCACAGGACCGTAAATACAATGTAATTCCACTGATAGCACGAAAGCCGGTTGACTGGTGGACTTAAGTAGGAGTACCACCTTAACAACAAAACATTATTTTAAATATGTGTCATAAATATCTATTAATGAAGAAAGATCGTAAAAACAAATATAATAACTTAAAACACCTGCTGAGTATTTAATAAAACCGGTCTTAGATGGCAAAAGGGTGGCGGAATACAAGAATCTACATTTAGTTGACGAGGACTTTTAATATAATTTTAATTAAAAACGTTAAAATACAATTTACAATGCTTAAAATATTGCAATGAACCGATATTTATATTAATATTTTATGAATAATCAATCATTAATTAATAATAGAACATTCAGCAACCGGAAGTATTGCCAATTTTTTTTGAATATTGAATATTGTTAGGGTGGCAGCATTACTAAGTCCACCAGTGAACCGCCTTTCGTGTTTATCAGTAGTGCTCCTTCTATATATAGTATTATTCTAAGAAAATAACACATCATTTATATTTTTAATATGTTTTATAAAAACTTTACATTTAAAATAATTAACACAGTTTTTAACATTGTTAAAGATCCATTTAATTAATTTTAATCTTTAAAATGAGGAAATAATTATTTAATATATGCTGTACAAGGTGAACCGGCCTGTCTCTAGTGGAGAAACGGTGAACTTAAAGCAGGCCCATCTAAAACAGCTTATTCCAGGGGAGTTGGACCACTGTGTCCCGTACAATTCGGTTGAGGTCTTGCTCTTCATAATCACTATTTACGTCACTAAATTTCATAACTATATGCAAAGTATAGAGTTTATACGTGGTATAGAATATTCAAATACTAGGATTGTAACCTTTGTGAGGTGATTCAAAGTGACCTTAACCTCAGAGACCAGCAAAGTATGCGGGCGGAAATGAAATAAATATTACAAACGAATCTATTCTTGTAATTTATAACTTAATTTTGTGTGCTTCCATTATTATAAGGAAGTATTTATCTTTATTAAATTAGAATAAAGAAGAAAATATCATATTCACTATGTGATTGATTAAAGTGGTTTCGTTTATGATATTCTATATGATATTGATTAAAGTGGTTTCGTTTATGATATTCTATATGATATTGATTAAAGTGATTTCGTTTATGATATTCTATATGATATTGATTAAAGTGATTTCGTTTATGATATTCTATATGATATTGATTAAATTTGTTTATGAATATTCTTTATTTATTGATTAAAGTGATTGCGTTTATGATATTCTATATGATATGATTAAAGTAATTTCGTTATGATATTCTATTGATATTGATTAAAGTGATCTCGTTTATGATATTCTATATGTGATTAAAGTGATTTCGTTTATGATATTGATTAAAGTGATTTCTATGATATTCTATATGATTTGATTAAAGTGATTTCGTTTATGATATCTATATGATATTGATTAAAGTGATTTCGTTATGATATTCTATATGTTATTGATTAAAGTGATTTCGTTTATGATATTCTATATGTTATTGATTAAAGTGATTTCGTTTATGATATTCTATATGATATTGATTAAAGTGAATGATATTCTTATATGATATGATTTGATTATGATATTCTATATGTATTGATTAAAGTGATTTCGTTTATGATATTGATTAAAGTGATTTCGTTTATGATATTCTATATATTGATTAAAGTGATTTCGTTATGATATTCTATATTATTGATTAAAGTGATTTCGTTTATGATATTCTATATGTTATTGATTAAAGTGATTTCGTTTATGATATTCTATATGATTATATGATATTGATTAAAGTAATTTCGTTTATGATATCTATATGATATTGATTAAAGTGATCTCGTTATGATATTCTATATGATTGATTAAGTGATTTCGTTTATGATATTGATTAAAGTGATTTCGTTTATGATATTCTATATGATATTGATTAAAGTGATTTCGTTTATGATATTCTATATGATATTGATTAAAGTGATTTCGTTTATGATATTCTATATGTTATTGATTAAAGTGATTTCGTTTATGATATTCTATATGTTATTGATTAAAGTGATTTCGTTTATGATATTCTATATGATATTGATTAAAGTGATTTCGTTTATGATATTCTATATATGATATGATTAAAGTGATTTCGTTTATGATATTGATTAAAGTGATTTCGTTTATGATATTCTATATGATATTGATTAAAGTGATTTCGTTTATGATATTCTATATGATATTGATTAAAGTGATTTCGTTTATGATATTCTATATGTTATTGATTAAAGTGATTTCGTTTATGATATTCTATATGTTATTGATTAAAGTGATTTCGTTTATGATATTGATTAAAGTGATTTCGTTTATGATATTCTATATGATATTGATTAAAGTGATTTCGTTTATGATATTCTATATGTTATTGATTAAAGTGATTTCGTTTATGATATTCTATATGTTATTGATTAAAGTGATTTGTTTATGATTTCATATGTATTGATTAAAGTGATTTCGTATGATATTGATTAAAGTGATTTCGTTTATGATATTCTATATGTTATTGATTAAAGTGATTTCGTTTATGATATTCTGATATTGATTAAAAGATGATTGATTAAAGTGTCGGATATTCTAAGTGATTTCGTTTACGATATTCTATATGTTATTGATTTAAAGTGATTTCGTTTATGATATTCTATATTGATATTGATTAAAGTGATTTCGTTTATGATATTCTATATGTTATTGCTTAAAGTGATTTCGTTTATGATATTCTATATGTTATTGATTAAAGTGATTTCGTTTATGATATTCTATACGATATTGAAACACAAATTTACCATGTTTGAGTTCAATGAAATTATTTTTTAATTTATATTTTTTTCAAAACTGGAAACATATCAGTCGATAAATATTTAACTAATGCAGACAATGAATTGGAACTTAGCACATTTTTTTGTTATATACATGGCTACATGTGTGCTGAATTTTAAATTGGTCAAAACATTTTTCACGTTTTATTAATTTTCGAATTTTTACGCTGAGTCATAAGTGTCTGTTAGTGACGTCATAAACATTACTTTCCGTAAAACACCATTAGACCTAAATATTGATTTTTTGAAGTTTCAACTCTTTAGAATAACTCACAGAGAGCTATAATGATAACAGACTCACACACAGATCATCTTTGTAAAACTACTCAAAAGGACCATAAACACCCCTGAAACGGATAAAATAGGTGTGATTCCGGTTTAGAATTTTCAGTGCAAACATAATACTGCTCCTATATACCTACGATTTTTGCATCGAATTTTCAATGCAAACACAATAATGCTCCTACATACCTACGATTTTTCCATCGAATTTTCAGTGCAAACACAATAATGCTCCTATATACCTACGATTTTGCATCGAATTTTAATGCAAACACAATAATGCCCTATTTACCTACGATTTTTGCATCGAATTTTCAGTGCAAACACAATAATGCTTCTATATACCTACGATTTTTGCATCGAATTTTAATGCAAACACAATAATGCCCTATTTACCTACGATTTTTGCATCGAATTTTCAGTGCAAACACAATAATGCTTCTATATACCTACGATTTTTGCATCGAATTTTCAATGCAAACACAATAATGCTCCTATATACCTACGATTTTTTGCATCGAATTTTCAATGCAAACACAATAATGCTTCTATATACTACGATTTTTGCATCGAATTTTCATGCAAACACAATAATGCTTCTATATACCTACGATTTTTGCATCGAATTTTTAATACAAACACAATAATGCTCCTATATACCTACGATTTTTGCATCGAATTTTTTTTAATGCAAACACAATAATGCTTCTATATACCTACGATTTTTGCATCGAATTTTCAGTGCAAACACAATAATGCTCCTATATACCTACGATTTTTGCATCGAATTTTTAATGCAAACACAATAATGCCCTATTTACCTACGATTTTTGCATCGAATTTTTAATGCAAACACAATAATGCCCTATTTACCTACGATTTTTGCATCGAATTTTCAGTGCAAACAATAATGCTTCTATATACTACGATTTTTGCATCGAATTTTCAATGCAAACACAATAATGCTCCTATATACCTACGATTTTTGCATCGAATTTTTTTTAATGCAAACACAATAATGCTTCTATATACCTACGATTTTTGCATCGAATTTTCAGTGCAAACACAATAATGCTCCTATATACCTACGATTTTTGCATCGAATTTTCAATGCAAACACAATAATGCTCCTACATACCTACGATTTTTCCATCGAATTTTCAGTGCAAACACAATAATGCTCCTATATACCTACGATTTTTGCATCGAATTTTTAATGCAAACACAATAATGCCCTATTTACCTACGATTTTTGCATCGAATTTTCAGTGCAAACACAATAATGCTTCTATATACCTACGATTTTTGCATCGAATTTTTAATGCAAACACAATAATGCCCTATTTACCTACGATTTTTGCATCGAATTTTCAGTGCAAACACAATAATGCTTCTATATACCTACGATTTTTGCATCGAATTTTCAATGCAAACACAATAATGCTCCTATATACCTACGATTTTTGCATCGAATTTTCAATGCAAACACAATAATGCTTCTATATACCTACGATTTTTGCATCGAATTTTCAGTGCAAACACAATAATGCTTCTATATACCTACGATTTTTGCATCGAATTTTTAATACAAACACAATAATGCTCCTATATACCTACGATTTTTGCATCGAATTTTTTTTAATGCAAACACAATAATGCTTCTATATACCTACGATTTTTGCATCGAATTTTCAGTGCAAACACAATAATGCTCCTATATACCTACGATTTTTGCATCGAATTTTTAATGCAAACACAATAATGCCCTATTTACCTACGATTTTTGCATCGAATTTTTAATGCAAACACAATAATGCCCTATTTACCTACGATTTTTGCATCGAATTTTCAGTGCAAACACAATAATGCTTCTATATACCTACGATTTTTGCATCGAATTTTCAATGCAAACACAATAATGCTCCTATATACCTACGATTTTTGCATCGAATTTTTTTAATGCAAACACAATAATGCTCTATATACCTACGATTTTTGCATCGAATTTTCAGTGCAAACACAATAATGCTCCTATATACCTACGATTTTTGCATCGAATTTTCAATGCAAACACAATAATGCTCCTATATACCTACGATATTTATAAGGAAAAGTAAAAAATGAGACACAATAATTTCAAACGATTAAAAAATTTACTTATAAGTCCATTTCATTAATTAAAAACTTTAAAATTCCATTAACTGGACTTGATTTAAAATCACGCAACAGGTTAAAAGAAGCTGCCAAGTATAAAATAACGCTTCCTCTAAAAGTTTAAGCGCAAAGTATTGCGTTAAAACTGGTTTCAATCGATTCAAAATACCAACGACCTTAAAGACTTTTAATTATGTTTAAACCCAAAAATTTCATTGTAAAGCCTCTCAAGGGACAAGCAAGACCTTTAACTTCAAAAGGGCACAGAAATAAGGGAATATAAGAGTACTTCACGCGCTTTAAACTCAAGTACCAATAAGTTTAAAGTACAATACTTTGTACTAGAGAGTAAAGGGGGATACGAGACTTACACCCGAGGGAACACTTGACATTATCTGCCTTAACATATGTTGCATTACTACATTATCAGACAGTGTTCTTAGAAAGTATTGCTTTCCTAAAATTAATTTGTATAAGTTCAAAATTACATGACAAATTGTATCAAAATGAGGTAGTAGACTATATTTAAAGTAAAGCAGAAATACTATTTATCTCTAGTTATAAAGTATCACTTATAAAAAGATACAAAACAACCAGACAACATTGAACTGATAGAAAAATGTGAAATTAAGCTTTCCTATCTTATTTGTCAAAATATGTAAATAGGCATATTTAACTTTCTTAATAAAGTATAAAACTATGCTTCCTATCACATTGATAAAAATTTTTGGTAATAAGCATTCCTATTTTATTTATCAAAATATGTAAATAGGCATATTTAACTTTCTTAATAAAGTATAAAACTATGCTTCCTATCACATTGATAAAAATTTTTGGTAATAAGCATTCCTATTTTATTTATCAAAATATGTAAATAGGCATATTTAACTTTCTTAATGATGTATAAAACTATGCTTCCTATCACATTTATAAAAATTTTGGTAATAAGCATTCCTATTTTATTTATCAAAATATGTAAATAGGCATATTTAACTTTCTTAATAAAGTATAAAACTATGCTTCCTATCACATTGATAAAAATTTTTGGTAATAAGCATTCCTATTTTATTTATCAAAATATGTAAG
Organism: Microvelia longipes; assembly: GCA_018340805.1. Taxonomy (NCBI): domain Eukaryota; kingdom Metazoa; phylum Arthropoda; class Insecta; order Hemiptera; family Veliidae; genus Microvelia; species Microvelia longipes. Next base: position 5,823,253 of record JACMZG010001863.1, read on the forward strand.
TAGGCATATTTAACTTTTTTAATAAAGTAGAAAACTATGCTTCCTATCATATTCATAAAAAAACGTAATAAGCATTCCTATCATATTTATCAACGTATGAAAATATACATATTTATCTTTTTTTAACAAAGTATATAACTAAGCTTCCTATCATAATATAAAAAATGAGGAACTAAGCTTTCCTATCTTATTAATCAAAATATGTAAATAGGCATAATTAACTTTTTTAATAAAGTAGAAAACTATGCTTCCTATCATATTCATAAAAAAACGTAATAAGCATTCCTATCATATTTATCAACGTATGAAAATATACATATTAATCTTTTTTAACAAAGTATATAACTAAGCTTCCTATCATAATTATAAAAAATGAGGAACTAAGCTTTCCTATTATTTATCAAAATATGAAAATAATCATGTATATATTTTTCAATAAAGTAGAAAACTATGCTTCCTATCATATTTATAAACATTTCATAAAAAGCATTCCTATTTTATTAATTAAAATATACAAATAGGCATATTTTTTTAACAAAGCATAAAACTAAGCTTCTATCATTCTAAAAAAAATTGGTAATAAGCAAAGTATTGAACATCTTTTGTAACTATAGCAAACCACATCCGTGGCTAATTTCTCTTCAGACTCAAACTCTTAAACTAAGAACCCGAACGAATGTTAGTTAAATTGTCCACAACCACAAAAATGTAACTAGTTGATTTTAGAGAACTTTAAATGAAAAATAAATATATATATATATATATATATATATATATATATATATATATATATATATATATATATATATATATATATATATATATATAATTATTTATATTTATATCTAAAAAGTAATTTTAATTATAGAGAATATTTTTGTCACATTGCTATATATACTTAGGGGGACATAAAAGAGGAAGAGTTAGCTCTTAATAGTTATGAGGAAACCCTTAGTGTAAAGCCCTTGTTCAAGGACACCCTTCTCGACCAATAAGCGAAATGGATAACTTAGGGTGACTTACCATTCAGTCCACTAGCAATTATGATAATGAAATTAGTAAAAAGGTTTTCCAAAGTAGTTTGATATATGTATATATATAAATATTGATGGTTCTTTAAAAGTTTTCGACTTTATACTTTAAAACATTTGGCGTTGAAACAGATGACAGTTGCGTGATAAGACTGTATCCTCGTGCTTAGAATCTAATGTGTTCCAATCTGCCTTTTAGATGGATCAGTACATTAAAAACTACACCATGTGGATAATTTGTTCGTATAAAAAAACCCACGGGGTTTAGTAGGTCTCTAATTAATAATTATGTCAGGAGGGTGGTGTAAAGGCTATAAAAGGTATAAATGAAAGCAGCTTGAAAAACAATAATAAGATCCCTTTTAGATAGATATAGACGCGTTAGTTTATCATAGACCTTATTATACTGTTATCTTATATTTAAATATGATCATTGAATTAATAAAAACATGGGGTACTATTTTTGTGTTCGGGGAACTTTTTTCATGGTGTAGTTAACTTTGGGTGTCCCATGCAACACCAAATTTTGCCACACCAAAAAATATAAATAATTCTGTTGCGGAAGTCCACAACCCGGTCGAATTTTCTTTGATATGCGCGTTTTCTTACTTATTAATCCAATTGTTGCTCAATTGAATTAATTAAATCAATTGTTTTTTTACATATTTGATAATCTGAACAGTAGCGTCAAATCTTGTTATTTTTTTTTTCATTTTTTTTAAAGAAAATGTGTTAGAAATTAGTATAAACTGAGCTTCAAATGAGTGCAAATAATGTTGTGCCGTGTAGTGTATAATCTTTGGCATTAATATAAACATTTTAATTTAAATATTAGCATTTTATTTAAAAAATTAAATAACATGTTTAGACGCTACTGCTCAGATTATTAAATATATATTAAAAGCTAAAGCGAAAATAGGATTGATAAGCAAGAAAGCGTGCATATTAATGGAAATTCGCCCGGCTTGCGAACCTCCACGCCAGAATTATTTTTAAGTTAGTTATAAACTTAAAAACAGTAAATAAGATGATAAAAAATTAGCGCCAATACCAAGACTTGAACCTAAGAATCATAGCTTAAAGTAGTTTTATCGACTTCGGACTGATTTTATTGGATTTAGTACCACAAAATACATTAAAAACGACACCCTACTCGAAAACTTTTATTAAGGCCGTTATATTGGTTTTCTGTTTTTTCCACGGGTTTTTACGGATTTTTTGGTCCCTCAGAGTGATCGTATTGACTTTGGATCGGGTTCATTCCATTCAACACCCCAAAAAAACATAAACGAAAAATTAATAACCTTGAATTTTAACGATTTTTCGAAAATTTTGCTGATCCAGCAAACCGGGCTAATGTCGTCACAACTATATTTTAATACTGGTATTTTGGCGAAAATAATTTACCATAGTGTAAAAATGATACATTTAACACAAAATTGAACATAAGCGAACGCAGGAGGGGGGTAGTCAAACGGGTCACTTGACCCTCCCTGAAAATCTGAAAAGTTAGACTGACCCGCACTGCAAATTACTAAACATTTAATGGTTTAAAAATTAAAAAAATAATATATTTAAAGTAATTCGTTGCATCAGGAACTCACGTCAAATGAATACATAAAATACAGATTATCACTAGCAGATTAGGCTAGCTTCCCTTACTTCTCTACCTAGATTGGATAGAAAAGTAATTTAATAATTAGACAAGGATAGTTTGACAGTAAAAGTAATGAAGACTCGCTTTGCACGCTAAATTGCAATAAATATATGTGTGACTGTCGGAAAAAGTGCTCACAACGCTCTCAAGATTGCTGAAGTAATTATAACATACGTTCAAAGGAGAATGCTCGCTTTGTATTTTGTTGAAATTAAAATTGTTGTATAATAATAGAGGCTTGCTTCGCTCATTAGGTGGATAATACCCCTATTTAATATGTTTGAAAAGACTTCGCCCTATGGTTGCCTGAACTTTGCTGTTTGAAAGAACGCTTCGCACGCTACAGGTCTAAATGATTAAATTATTACATAATTTTTGTCAATAAATTAATATTTAGTTTAGTACATCCCGACTCCTGTGATTTGCTTGATTCCTATCTCTGAATGGTCCCAAGGGGTGAAAACTAAACCCGCAGCACATGATTTAATACTGAACTTGTTAGCTTTGCCCCCCCCCCTCCTGGAAAAATTCTGCGGACGACCCTAAAATTGAACCTTAAGTATTAACGTAAGAAATAGTTCGTCAAGAGAAAAAATGCATTATTTTTAGCTTGAGACCACAAATCATTCATCACATTTGCTATTTTAAAAAACTGTATTGTAACAATTTTTTCCTAAATCTAACACTCATCTTACAAGTTAATATCTATTAAAGAATTAATAGCTGAGTAATTAGAGTAATTAATGAGTAAAGGTAGTTTTATAACTATTGGAATAACTCGTCTAACTATTCAAGTAGAATGTCATGGTAAATCCAAAGATATTATTTTTGTTAAAAATACTAATAATTTTAATTTATTGAAACGAGACCGGGATTTCTGTGATAACTATGAAGGACTATAAAAACTTAAATTTGGAATGAATGGAATGGATTTGAATGATTTGTGAACAAGTAGAGGCCTTTTTACAAACAGATTACAGGTTAATTAGTTATACGGAATAAAAAACCAGTCAGTGGTGCGATCTATGAGTAGTTTATTAAACTATTCTAGAGTACGTATATAAGGTTTGTTTGCTACTATACTCTGTACTATTCTTCTTGCACTAAAAGTTTTTATTTTAGAGTAATCTTGGGTAAAATAGAGTAAAATATTTACCATGAGAGTTGAAATTAGAGTCTATAGAGTGATCCTCGTGTTTGGACGGTTGTTCTGTTTTCATGGTTCTGAAGTATTGAGACCACCTGGACCTGCCGGCATCTTTCTTCAGTCTCTTCTCTTTAGCTCGTCTGTTTTGAAACCAGACTTGTACTACCCTCATATCTAAACCTGTGTCTTGAGATAACTGCTCCCTAACATGCCTCGCGGGTTTAGGAGAGTTATTATAAGCCATTTTAAGCGTTTCTAATTGTTTAGCTGTTATTGTCGTCCTCGGCCTCTTGTTGGGCTGGTCTCCGTCCAGACAGCCGCCTTCTGCAACTCCACAATCAACAAATTACCTCACCTTAAACAGTTCTAACAGACAATTTAAAAACATTATGATGAAATAACAAAATCTTTTCTTTATCAGATCAGATTGTTTGGAGTTTTTGGACTCGCTTCTCTCGTCCTCAGATAGTAAATACATTCGTTTCATTCCCAGTGGGCACCCGTCCAAGCACTAAACACGCTCGATTCTGCTTAACTTTTATGACCCAACCAAAATCACGGATGCACTTGTATTGAAACAAAATTTGGTGCACTTATTTGTTACATAAACTTATACTCTTGAACTGAATTGTACTGATTTTTCACAATTTTCTTTAAAAAACTTATAAGTCAAAACACCCTAGGAGGAGAAATGAATGTCGAGATTATTATGTTGCAGGTGATGAGTTAATTTAGGAGTTTTGCGTTTGGTAAACATAATTATTGTTTACAATAATATTTTCTGTATATTATTTTTTAAAATACCATGTAATTAACAAATAATAACAAATGTAACAAATAAATATAATTTTTCATAAAATATTGGCAACACTGATATTTATGGCTTGTTTTATTATGTTTTAATAACAAAATTTGTTGTTTCGACCGAGATTTTGTGATAATTGCACATTTTATATGATTAATAAAAAACAATATTTAAAAAACTTATTTATTATACTTTGTCTATCACAATATTATTACAATTTATTCAGACGCGTTTCGGGACGTTTCCCATCTTCAGTGTATAAATAAACTCTTTATTTATACACTGAAGATGGGAAACGTCCCGAAACGCGTCAGAATAAATTGTAATAATATTGTGATAGACAAAGTATAATAAATAAGTTTTTTAAATATTGTGTTTTATTAATCATATAAAATTATTATGTTTTACCAGCTGATTATGCATCGTCTGGTTTTTATTGTTTGGTTCGTCACTCATTTCATTCTTTGTTACTTTATTTTGTTTAAATTCACATGTATAAAACGTTGTAAATAATTACTAAAACTGTAAAAAAGGTAAATTATTTTTGTTATGAAATATTTTGAATCAGAATAATAGTGACAAAATTAACATAGAAATGATAGGATTAGGAATTACAAGACCAACTCTACCAGATATTGTGAGTGTTGCAGCGTCTTTAAAGCAATATCTGCTGTCTCTAAAACTTTAAAGCAATATCTGCTGTCTCTAAAACTTTAAAGCAATATCTGCTGTCTCTAAAACTTTAAAGCAATATCTGCTGTCTCTAAAATCTCGTAGCAAGTATTTAAAACCCCTTGTCTCCTACTTTGTTTATTTATTTACGTTATAAAATTCTTACCTTCATTTAATAATTTATATATTTTTTGGTTGAACCGATAAACAATTAAACATCACTTTTTAAATAATAATATTTTTATGTTTATTTTTCAGTCGTAATTAGATAAAATAATATATGCTACTATGCAGCATAGGAATCATTGCCGACTCGAGTCAGCAAATACCTGCATCGGCTCCGCATCTCTAGGCAAATCGCCATTAGTCTGACTCGGCTTCACTTCGTCAGTCAAAGGGGTTAATTACCTGCCTCGGCTGAAAATGTCCATAGCCTACCCCCCGCCCTCGGCTCGAGGGCTAATTTATAAATCTAGTCTGCAAAATTCCATTTTGCTCCCTTGTAGCACAATATACTATTCGTATATTATTTATACCCCAACGGTATATAAATAAGGAAAAATAGATATAAAGCTTCCCTATTATTTAATACTGCCTAGTTTTGCAAAACATGAATAGTAACACAATATTTCTCGCACTAGTAATAATAATAATAATAATAATGCCCGTTTAGAGCCTTGCGGCTCATCAGGGATAACCTCTGCGGGAACCACTTCGGGTGGTAGTAGCAACCGTTACGCTCAAAGTGTATTCTAAAATTGGCGATAATTTATCTAAAATAATCTTCTATAAACTGAGAGCGTAACCTGGGATGCGAACTTCAGACCTCGGTGGGAGTCAAAGGTCATTTTAAAGACTAACGCCTTAACGACCACGGCTACGGAGGTCTGTCTGCTCTGTCACTATTTGTCGTAGCGGCTTAAAATGTTGTAAACATCCCCAGAACCTTATTCTGATGAGTCTAGCCTCTTCCGAGTTTTGATATCATGCTTAAAACCTACTTTTATCTCTCCATCAACAAAAATCAAAAGATGCTAGACACATTTTACAGGTTTCAGTTTGACGTATACTAAATTAAAAAATTAGGTAGTACTTAAGGGAATAAAATATACTTTCACCTTTAAAAACATTTAGGCTATGTAACATTTTGTAGGTGAACATTATGAAGTAAAAACAAGATAAGATAACGAATTACATTAATGTGAATTTTAAAAATAAACACCAAAATGTTTATTTAATGATAAAAAAACATTTTGTATTTCGTGTCGAGGTGTTTTTTTTTTTACTTAGTTCCAGTACACCCTTATGAGTGCTTTGACAAATATATGTCAGGTTCGCCAGGCTTCAGCAGGACATCCCCAATTGACACCTCCGTCCCACTAAAATTTAATATCCTGTGGAAACTAAAAATGTCCCGCTATCACCAATTTTCATGTATTTTTTCTATTATATGTGCCAGAAAATTTTGCAAGTTTCTTTTAAAAAAACAGCAACTTTCAGAAATGTAAAAACCCGAATTCTGTGTCACCTTAAGAATGATTGACATTATGGAAAATTTCGATTTGTCGACGGTCTAAAATTTGTGTATGCATTATGGCTCTAAGGACATATTTATTGCTTTAAAAATCTATTATTTCCTAATGTCGCTCTTCAAAATTGTATTAACTAGACATCATTATTTATACCCTAGTTACATAATCTGCTATTATGCTATTATAGTCATAATTTTAGTTAATAATATGAACCTCCCCCCACCCCCTTGCCAGATTTTTCCCGCTCACTTTCGGCTAAAATGTTGCAACTGTAATTAATAAATTGCACTGTTAATTAATAAAATGTGCAAAAATGAAATTGAATCTTTAAGGTTATTGATATACCCTTAGATACACAAGGGTATATTCACATTTTAATAAAGTTTACTTCTCTCCACTTTCGCGGAAGAACTTTTGGATCTTGTGTGTGAGGACTTAACTCACTTCTTTAATCAATACATCAATACAAAAGAAAATATCAGAAATATTGACAGCCGATTGGACAAGAAATCCTTGTAGCTTGATTACAAGCTAAGGAAGCAAGGATAGAAGAGTTCTTTGCGTTCAAACCAAATAGCTATGTTAATGTTAAGTTAAAATAAGAACGAAATAGGTCTTATTTTAGTATATATGCGAGTTACTTGGATAGAGTGAGGCATATTTGCATCACATTGGACAGAGTGAGACATATTTGCATCACGTATAAGACTAAAAAGTGCACATCAGGATGAAGCGAGGTAGAGATAGGTTTATCAGTATTGAGCGATGTGGCCCGCCCCAGGGAGGGGTGACGCCATATTCCCCACAAACCTAACCCCTCTCTTACCCTCTCCCCTAGTTACTGTGAATGCCTCCATAGAGCTGTGGGATTCCTCTCGCCCTTCAGACAGAGGGGGAGTCAAAGCTAAACCCTTCGCCATACTGGAAAATCAAATATAGACGGAAACCCTGTGCGCTTCAATATAGAAACCCTCCTATGGAAACTCTACTGTATAAACTTTTACTACAACATTTTACCGATTTTGCATGGAAAACAAACGATTTTTGTATTCACATGAAGTACCATAAAGCACCAAAAACTAAATCATTCTCTTAAGTTGATTTTTCCAAACAAACCAACAACCTAAATAAAAATCTATACAGTTAGTTAAAATCAGTTATTTTAAAATACCACTTCAAATTTTAAATGAAAGTTTCTTTAAGATTACGCTTTGTATTAAACTTTGGTATAGTATAGCACATAGCGTAGCACATAGCATAGCACATACCTAAACTTAGACAGACTACTTGGTCAGAGCAAAAGCTCGAGAAAAGAGAAAGTATAAAATTAAGAAATTATTAAGTTAGACCTCCCCAGACTTTTACAATGTTTGACCTTTAAACTTGATTTTCTTTTGGCTGAAAACCAGACTGCTAACTATAAAGGTAAGCTTGTCTCACCTTTATAATCCACTTAATCCACTAACACTTAATAATCCATTATTAAATTATTAGACAACATTCAAAGAATCACTACAAATTTTGAAAACAATATTTAAGCATTTTATCTAAATCTAAATTGTAAAAACGTTAATATACATACAATACAATACAAACAACCTTCATTTGACATGAATAAAAAGATTATTATTTGATCAAGTAAGTTCATTACTTGGTAAACTAATCTTCATTGAATAGTACGAATAGTACTAAATCCGTAGTCTACTATAGCGTAATCTTCTTTGAATAGTACTAAATCCGTAGTCTACTATAGCGTAATCTTCTTTGAATAGTACTAAATCCGTAGTCAACTATAGCGTAATCTTCTTTGAATAGTACTAAATCCGTAGTCTACTATAGCGTTATCTTCTTTAAATAGTAATAAATCTGTAGTCTACTATAGCGTGATCAGACGCGGATTGAACTGAAGTGTCAGATCTTTGGTTTAAGCGAGTAAGGGATTTAAATCAGAGTCATTCCATGTCAAATCATCCCACTAAAAAATAAAATTCACATGCATGGTGACCGATTTTGATAAAATTTGGTGGAGGTGTAGGGTCTATGCCTATAAGAAAAAATACAAATTTTCAGCTTAAAATATGCAGCCGCTTCCGCGCACTGATGGGGCAAAGTTGTGGAAAATAGCTGATTTTCAGTGTTTTGGCACTCAGATTATCATTTGTATCTCTAAAAGTCGCATATATAAAAATTTCATTCTGCTTGCAATTTGCAGCTAAACCCTAAGGCTTTCAATATTATTTAATGTCATTTTGGCCTCAGCCATTTTTTGCCCTTTAACGAGCCCCTTTTTTAAAAAATTTTAAATATCTCAAAATGCGTATTTTTTAAAATTTTGAAAAAAAACCCCAAATATAGCCCATAGTTATAGGAAAGTGTCTACAAAGTTTCATGATGGGACCTCCATGGGCTTGGGCCCAATAATTTTTAAGTGGCAGAGGCTATAGGGATTGTCAGAAAAATATGACTTTTTGTTAGAAAATTCTCTAAAAATAATCTTTATAAAATTAATATATTTATATTTTTATTATAGTTTTGATAAGTATATGATATATACATGCTTAATTGCATACAGGGTGGCCCAAAAGTTACCAACCCCTATTATATTTTGAACAGTTTTGTATAAAATATCGAAACATGGGATACTTCCCTTGTGTAGAGGGAACTCATTTTAATGGTTTACACTTCCCCATCCCACAATTATGGGCTAAGCTAAAAACCAAACATTAATTGAAGAATGTACATATTATGGGCTATTCGGGTTATAAAGGATTATTCCGACATATTGGCAAAGAAATGATTTTATCTTTGATCTCTAACCTGGCATTGAAAGTACCTAAAGCCCCAATATATTTATGTACAACTGTTTTTTAAATCACTAGGTTTGTAAGTTTCACCAGTCATCATAAGTTTTGGGTCTGGGCACCTCAATCTTGACACTCTTTAACATTTGAAGATAGAGAAAAGAGAGATGAAAATTATAAGAAAAGGTTCCAAGTTACCCTTGAAACTTTTGGTTTGCTTTATACCTTTAGTCTTAAGGAATATATATTTATATATATATATATACGTGTATTATACCGGAGGTATAAACCAAAACCGTAAACCACTTAGGTGGGTCGTTAATGCAAACCAAAATTTTAAAGATGACTTAAGACTTTTCATTCAGGGTAGCACAATTTTTATCTCTCTTCACTCTAACTTCAATAATATGTACATTATTCAATTAATGTTTGGTTTTTAGCTTAGCCCATAATTGTGGGATGGGGGAAGTGTAAACCATTAAAACGAGTTCCCTCTCACACAAGTGTGAGTTAAAACAAGAGTTCCCTCTACACAAAAGAAGTATCCCATGTTTCGATATTTTATACAAAACTGTTCAAAATATAATAGGGGTTGGTGACTTTTGGGCCACCCTGTATGCAAATAAGCATGTATATATCATATACTTATCAAAACTATAATAAAAATATAAATATATTAATTTTATAAAGATTATTTTTAGAGAATTTTCTAACAAAAAGTCATATTTTTCTGACAATCCCTATAGCCTCTGCCACTTAAAAAATTATTGGGCCCAAGCCCATGGAGGTCCCATCATGAAACTTTGTAGACACTTTCCTATAACTATGGGCTATATTTGGGGTTTTTTTCAAAATTTTAAAAAATACGCATTTTGAGATATTTAAAATTTTTTAAAAAAGGGGCTCGTTAAAGGGCAAAAAATGGCTGAGGCCAAAATGACATTAAATAATATTGAAAGCCTTAGGGTTTAGCTGCAAATTGCAAGCAGAATGAAATTTTTATATATGCGACTTTTAGAGATACAAATGATAATCTGAGTGCCAAAACACTGAAAATCAGCTATTTTCCACAACTTTGCCCCATCAGTGCGCGGAAGCGGCTGCATATTTTAAGCTGAAAATTTGTATTTTTTCTTATAGGCATAGACCCTACACCTCCACCAAATTTTATCAAAATCGGTCACCATGCATGTGAATTTTATTTTTTAGTGGGATGATTTGACATGGAATGACTCATCAATCAGAGTTGATTGAAGTCACAGTTTTCCTTCTCTCCTTTTTTTACTTGACAATGTCGGTGAGTCGTGATAGAAATCAATTATTTTTTGTTTCTTTATGTTTAAAGTGATATGCACCTAATGATACATAAATTTATGTTATAAGGATACGCCGTTTGATTATTGTGCCAAGTTTCATTGAAATTAGATCAGTCATTTAAGCTGAAGATTGATTACAAAAAATGTGCACATCTATTGATATATCTCAAGAACTAAGCTAGCCACGGAGGTCTCTTCGATTCAGAAATGTTCAAAACGTCATTAGAAACACGTTTGATCAAACATATATTTTTTCGTTATACTTTGATATTTGTTAAAATGTTTAAAGTAAAAGTCATTTTATTACACCACATAGGAACAACATAAAAATCCAATTATCCTTCCACTCAAAGGACCTTATTTCGTGCCAAGTTCCAATAAAATTGGACAAACCAATAAGTTTTAACATCCAAAAACACACAATTTTTTTGAATTTTTGGGATCTGCAGGTGCTGAAACATCGACATTTGATGGAAACATGGGTGTTATGGTTTCTGCTAACGTAATGCTATACCATCGGGAAGGGGCAGGGAAGCAAAAATATCCTATATTATTTAAAAATTGTATACATTGGTATCAAATTAGCATTGTCTAGGTACCTTTAGCTTTAGCTGCCTCGTAATCTGGCTTGCAAACTAACTTTCTGTCTTCCATAAGGTAAAATTCGTCTCCTGTATTTAGTTGCCTTCCGCATAGTACGCATGCGAAACAGTGTAGGTGGTATACAAAGTCCTGTGCTCTTCTTACAACCTGCAACATGCAGATACATTATTACAACCTGCAACATGCAGATACAATATAATAACCTGTAACATGTAGATACATTATTACAACCTGCAACATGCAGATACGTTATAATAACCTGCAACATGCAGATACATTATTACAACCTGCAACATGCAGATACATTATTACAACCTGCAACATGCAGATACATTAAATAATTCATCAAAGGATTTAAAAACAATCGGGTACGGAGTACCTCGGAAATTTCCTCACGACATCGGATTTGCTACGCTCATCCTACCTGCTTCGGACCCGCTTCGCTCGTCCTCAGAAATACACTTCACCAGATTTATACTGCAACATGCCTTCGGACTTACTTCGCTCATCCTCAGATAGTAAATGCATCCGTTTCATTCTCAGCGGTCACCCATACAGAACTGACTACGCTCAATGCTACTTACGTTTTATGATCTAACAAAAATTATGGATATACTTGTCGTATTAAAACGAAACTTTGTGTGCTTATTTATTAAGTAAAAGTATACATATTTCCTAAATTTCAACTTAATTGAATTCTGATGTTTAGCATTTTTTTAAAAAATGTACACAAGTCACTTGATAAAAACAGAACTAATGCTAATAATGAGATGAAACTTAGCATATATGTTAGTCTTATACATGACTATATGCGTGTCAAATTTCAATCAATCGTATCATTGTTCCGCGTTTTATGATTTTTCGAAATTCTAGTCCTTAATTTGGGTTAAGGACGACATAAAAATATTTTCTAAATAGCACAACTACAGGGGTAGAGTGATTTTTGTACAAAGTTTCAACTCTCTAGCATAAATACAATAGGAGTTACGATGATAAAAGACACATATGTATACACATACACACACACATACAGACAGACAACTTTGAGAAAACCACTCAGGAGGCCTTAAAAACGCCTAAAACAGATAATTCCGGTTTCATCCCGGCTTCGGATTTTTTGCCAACACAATACTTTTCCTATTTACCTACGGTATATTTAAGTGAACAGAACCTGTTCATCATGACAATAGTTGGAATATTTAGGCTGCTCGAGATTAAGAGCGATGTCAAAAAAAAGACCGAACTATGTAAACATCTTGTATATATTTTTAAAGTTTTATTATTATTATAAGTTATTATTATTATAAGTTATTATTATTATAAGTTATATTATTAAAGTTTATTTTTTCTCTTAAAGAGTTTGATAGTTGCTCTATTATAAAATTATTTTGTAACATATTGTATTCACGAATCTAATTTTGTATTTATAATAAATAAACATTTTATTATTATTATTATTATTATATCTTCATTCTCTTGCAAGAGGCATGAAAGCTGTCTTTGAGGGTGCTAAACATAGAGATATTTACTAGAGAGGCATAGTCTATCTTAATACATTGAGAGGCTTAAAAATCTTTTTGGGGCTCTCAGGGGCTCTTTGTAACCTCATTAAAACCTCCTTCAAGAGTGAGTTAAGGTTATAAACAATAAATTGATTTTACTCTTCCGCACATTGTTTGTGTTTTGATTTGTAGTTTTAACGTTCTCCTGTATAAGTTATTGCAATTTTGTACTGATTATTTGATTTTATTAATAATCGAAGGTGTTCAGGTTACTTGTTCGATGTTCCAAAATTTAACCTAAAGGGCCTCTATAGTAATAATATCTCTATGGCGCTAAAAGATATCCAAATCTGTGGTTCCTTCATTTCTTCGATCAATAAATTAGTATATAGATTTTTCTTTACATCCAACAATTTCAATTTTAATTTAATGATGCTTACTTTAAAACAGGATTAGTATGCCACAATATACTTCTCAGTGTAAGTGAATAAAGAAAGTATTAACTAACTTTTAGGGGCGGACTGGCCAGTAAGAACGAGGGCGGCAGCCCTCCCTAGGCCCATAACAAAAAATAAACTTAAAGAAAAAACAAAGAAAAATAAAAAATAATTTTAGAACTGTATAAAAGGGCTCTGGACATTGTTTTTTAAGTAATTAAACATTTATTCCAAATGTTAGACCTTTTTGTCCCCTACTCATTATTCATAGACGTTTAAAGGCCCCATACAAAAACTAGAGACAATGATGACCTTCAACATACTTGGGTAAGGGCCCTAAAGCAGTAGTAAAGGGCCTTAGAGATTGATGTTTTTAAGAACTTCAAATATTCTCAATTCGCCACCTAATTCTAGGTTCATTAAAGTCAATATTCTATGTACCTATATCTTTAAAGGTCCCATATAGAAGATTAGGAACACAAAGGGTCCTTAACATTTTGATCAGGGCCCTGAAGCAGCAGAAAAGGGATTAAACATAAAATAGTGTAATTACTATTGATTAATTACTTAACTTAACTTAACTTAAGTTTAAGTTCATTTTAATTTATTTAAATAAAATTATTTCATTTAATATGATTTTATTAATTAATACTATTAGTAATAAGTATTAATACCATTAATACTACTTTAGTTGATGATAACTCTACTTGGACATTGATATAGAAACAACTCCCCCCTTCCCCTTCTCTACTGGGCCCCGTGAGATGTAGGTTTGGGCCCTTTCAGGGCAAAGTTAGCAATCCGCCTCTGCTAACTTTATACATTACTCTGTACAATGGTTTTATCAGTAGCGATCTTCAATGGATACTAATCCTTGATCCTAATTATAAGAGCAGGGAACTGCAATTTTATTAATTAATAGTTCATATGATTAATTAAGCAATGAAGTTTGAAGAAGGCGAAGACAAGCTGTTGATGGTGATGAATGAAAAGGTACAGGCTTACATCATATGCATGGTTTGTATTGACCAAAAGACCATGCTATGAGCGCGTCGTAATATTATGGGTGAATAGGTACAGGCTTACATCATATGCATGGTCTGTATAGACCAAAAGACCATGCTATGAGCGCGTCGTAATATTATGGGTGAATAGGTACAGGCTTACATCTTATTCATGGTCTGTATAGACCAAAAGACCATGCTATGAGCGCGTCGTAATATTATGGGTGAATAGGTACAGGCTTACATCATATTCATGGTCTGTATAGACCAAAAGACCATGCTATGAGCGCGTCGTAATTGTTCTTAATTAACCTTTCTTCTTAAATTATTTAAATTTAAACCTCTGACTCCCGCAGATTTCATTCAAGATCAAAAGGGAGAGATTCCAGTTGATTTTGATGAAGTAGACGCAAAAGGATATAGAAAGAGAGCAAAGTATACATTAGAAATTAAAAAACAATTAAGAGACAGATTTAGAAGGGAATATTTAGCATTATTGGTTCATAGAGGAAAGAATAAAAAAATTAATGATGTGGTTAAAATAGGAATGGTAGTGTTAGTCCATGAAGAAAAGGTAAAGCGTATTTTATGGCCGTTTGGCAGAGTGGTAGAGATAATTTGGGGTTCTGATGGGATTGCTAGAGTGGCTAAAGTACGAATGAGTAAGGGTGATCTGTGGAGACCAATTCAGAGACTGTATCCTCTTGAGATTGAGGAAACCGAAGAGGACAGTGCTTTAGACAATATAGAGACAGGAAAAGTAAAGGGAGAGTGTTCTAAGGTTACAGATAGTAAGGAAGAATGTGAGGACAATGAAGTAAACTGTTTAAATACAAAGGAGAGTACAAAAAAAATATATATTTCAAACATATTACATTTGACAATGTCAATTTTTAACAGTAATTTTATGGGGTGAATAGGTACAGGCTTACATCATATTCATGGTCTGAATAGACCAAAAGACCATGCTATGAGTGCGTCGTAATAATATGGGTGAATAGGTACAGGCTTACATCATATGCATGGTCTGTATAGACCAAAAGACGTAATATGAGCGCGTCGTAATATTATGGGTGAATAGGTACAGGCTTACATCATATTCATGGTCTGTATAGACCAAAAGACCATTGCTATGAGCGCGTCGTAATATTATGGTGATAGGTACAGGCTTACATCATATTCATGGTCTGTATAGACCAAAAGACCATGCTATGAGCGCGTCGTAATATTATGGGTGAATAGGTACAGGCTTACATCATATTCATGGTCTGAATAGACCAAAAGACCATGCTATGAGTGCGTCGTAATAATATGGGTGAATAGGTACAGGCTTACCATCATATGCGATGGTCTGTATAGACCAAAAGACGTAATATAAGCGCGTCGTAATATTATTGCTGTCAACTATATCATTTACAACCATCTTAAGTTGTGGGCGTAGTATGATTTGTAACAGGTCCAACTGCAGCGCTAAATTATGTTATTAAAATGTATGTATTAACAATATTTTTTTAATTATTCTTATGAATAAAGAATAAATTAAAATTCTAAAATCATATCAAATACAATGTAATTTTTATATGATCAAGTATAATGTAATGTACATAATATTATGTACAATTAAATGAGTATATCATGTACAATGTAATGTTTATATCATGTACAATGCAATGTGTATATAATGTACAATCTAATGTGTATACTATTTACAATGTAATGTGTATCCCATGTACAATATAATGTGTATACTATGTACAATGTAATTTGTATACCATGTACAATGTAATTTGTATACCATGTACAATGTAATTTGTATACCGTGTACAATGTAATGTGTATACCATGTACAATTTAATGTGTATACCATATTCAATGTTAATGTGTATACCATGGTACAATATAATGTGTATACAATGTACAATGTAATTTGTATACCATGTACAATGTAATTTGTATACCGTGTACAATGTAATGTG
>JACMZG010001863.1:5840266-5895493 GCA_018340805.1 Microvelia longipes
CCATTGAGAGGTAAGTTTGCCTCTAAAATTTAAGACCTGCACAGTTATAAGAATTGTAAGCATGCGCAGTTTGTACCAGGCATGTGCAGTTGGTTTTGACGTGAGTTTCGTGTTGAATTTTCTCATTTTTTGGTTTTCGATGGGGTCACTATTTTATATGGCAAATCGACTTAATACGTCATCCCCTTCATTCAAGATCCTTGGATAAACGAAAAGAATTTACCATTTTTAATGCCCTAATATTTTTGGTGAAAAATTACCGCAAAATATTAATATGGGTATCAATATAGTACTTAGGATACAGTTTCAGGAGCCTATATCATGGCCTGCTCCAATTTAATTTTAAAACTACCTAAACTAGAAAATGTAAGAAAATTATTCTCCGTTATTACAAAAACTATACATTAAGCTCTTAAAGTTTAAACTTATTTCTAAAATTATGAATTATAAAATTGTGACATTTACATTTACCTGTGACGGAGGGATACCGGTCTCGCAGCCTGCACACTTTGTTCCATATCTTTTGAAGAAATCTTCTTTGCAAAATAATAAACCTTGCTTGGCAAAACATTTGTCTGCAAGCTGAGCACCGCACTCTGAACACTTGAGGCACCTCGCGTGCCACGTTCTCTCCTCCGCTTTCAGTATAAATCTGTCTAGAATCATCTCGTGGCATCCCCCACACTTTGGTATACTAGCTGAAACAATATTAAAGGTTAAATACTTAATGAGGCATTTTTGAAATTAAGTTATAGTCCAAGAGCCAGGTCTGAAAAATGTGACTCATTTTGAAATACTTCGAACCAAAGTTTTTCTGAAAATATACCTTAAATTATGAAGGAAAATCATAGTCTGCCGTATCCAGAGTGGAGCCCTCATATGAATACGCTCGTCAAAATATTAGAAAATTGTAGGTCGTGTGCAAAATATGGAGAGAACATTTTTTAAAGCTGACAAAATTTCCTAAAAATTGATTGTTTTTTGTCAAAATCGGATAACTACAGCTAAAGTTATGACGTTTGTTAAATGACCAAAAAATCGTAAAAATCCAATATTTTTTCAAAGAAATTCGCTGACTTTGCAAACAGTAACCATTTTTTGGTGTTTTTGAAAGAGCCATAACTTCGGTTGTAGCCATATGATTTTGACGATTAAACACTCGTTTTAAAGAAAATTTTGTTACCTTTAAACAATGTCCTATTCATGTTTTGCACACGACACGGGGAACCACTTATTTCAAGAAAACTGAAATTTGTGCGATTTTATAAAATTTGAGAATGGGCAACAATATGAAGGGCTCCTTTCTGGATAGGTTGACTATGTTTTTTCTTTATAACATAAGGTACACTTTCAGAAATATTTGGTTTCAAGTAGTATAAAATGAGTTACATTTTTTCAGGTCTGGCTCTTGGACTATACGTTTTAGAAATACATCGTGTACAAAATGCTCCTGTACTCGTACAATTCGGGCTCGCTTCGTTCACCATCAGAATATCTCGGTGGACAAAACTTTCTAAGATGGACGAATTTTCAAAGGGAATGTGCTTAAACGTTTTTAAAACTAAGCCAATCTTAATCTTCATGTCCTTTAACTAGAGGGGCATAGTCTCTCTCAATACATTAAAAGACCTGAAACATCGTATTAGGGCTCTCAGGGGCTCTGTGTAACCTCATTGAAACCTTCTTCAAAGGTGAGTTAAGTTATAATAAATCGATTGTTTTCGGTTCCTGCACATAGTTTGTGTTTTGATTTGTATTTTTTAACATTATTCTATAATATAAGTTTCAGTAATTTTGTACTGATTATTTGATTATACTTTTAGCAAAGGTAGTCAGTTTACTTTTTCGATGTTTCAGAATTCAACCAATAGGGCTCCTCAAGTAATAATATCTCTTTGCTTTAGTACAAATAATGCTGTGCATTTTCGATTTTAGAATGATAACTATTCTTTTGAATAACATGTAGGATAATTATGCGCATTTCCTTTAAAACAATTCAATAACAAGTATTAATGCCACTGCTCCAGGTTATAAACCTAGAACAGAATCCCACTGCTCCAGGTTATAAACCAAGAACAGAATCCCACTGCTCCAGGTTATAAACCAAGAACAGAATCACACTGCTCTAGGTTATAAACCAAGAACAGAATGCCACTGCTCCAGGTTATAAACCAAGAACAGACTATTTAACCAAGATATAAATTGAAAAGCAAAGAAGCAAAATTCGCCATGCTTGTGGACCTTCACGCCAGAATTCAAACTTAAGGTTAAAGTAATACATAAACCAAGAAGAGAAACAAACGAGATTTCTGTCAGACCTGGCAGGTAGTTCACAATTTTTCCTATGAGCGCGGCCATTTTGTTTTACCATCGAAAATGTAAACAAACTATTTAGGGTACTAAAAATTTTTGTTTTTATTGCATTTTTTATTTTGCATTTGAAAAGTTTAGTTTAAAATATTAATAATTTGTGTAAGAAATACATTTTTCCACATCCAACATTAATCCGAATCTTTAAATACTTAAAACGTTTTGTTTAAATTACTTAAAACGAGCGGCTAATTAAACTTTTTTTTTCGTGTGCACTACTTAACTTAGTACATTTTTGCAAATGATATTTCTTTTTTCCCCTTCAAATATTAATTTTAATTAGTAATTTAACACAAATGTAACCTAATTTTTATGAATATCATAAATACAATCATAATTTTAAGTTATATTTAAGGCAATACACTGTCGTCTGCATTTTCTACAAAATCTCAATAAAAACATGTGGTTTACTTTTACTATAGTTTCTCTTTTTCTTTAACTAAATTATTATAACAATTATTTGACAGAATTTAATACAAAAGCATTTAATTATCACGTACATATTACAGTTCGAAAGCACGATAACAAGTAAAACTCACCTAATGTTATCAGGGTTGCCAATAAAATTAACTAAAAACCCAAAATCCGAAAAGGCGCATGCGCAGTTATTCTAATTTTAGCTATTTTTTATTTTTGAGCCAGCTATCAGCTGATCGGATTGGTCTGAATTTGTTTACATGTTTATATATTACTATTATGTTATATTTGGTTTATATATTACTTTACTTAAGGTATTTCCTCTAATCCAAATCCTGAGTCTGATCAAAAAATAATTAGATGTAACTAACAAGGAAAACCGCACTTGAATTTTCCATGTAGGATTAAAACTTCACATTTATATGAGAAAATATTAAATAAGTACATGACTTAGTACTTACAAAAATTAATGGATTAATAAGTTAATAAATCATTACGCAGGAACAAAAATCGTGACACGTCAAAAATTGATAAGGAATCAACTAAAAGTTTTCTCTTCCCGATAATTTATACGGGGTCATCAATGATTGGGTGATATTAACACCTGACTGCTAGACTAGCGTTCATGTTAACTCAACTCGACAGATGGTAGGGTGTGCGCCGCACGTCTGTTACTTTGTGACTCGTAAGTGACCTTATAGCAAGTTAGAGTAGTGTTATTAAAAACATTCTGAGATTGGGTGGATTGGTACTCAATTAACTAATTAAAAATAATTCTCGTGTAATATTGGTTTTTAATTTTTCGAGAAAACAAAACTTTTCTTGTATACCGATGGTATTAGTTAAGGGAAAAGGCACGGGAATAGTCATCCTACATATTGAATAAGTATATGATTAACTAATTGAAAATAATCCTGAAATAATATAGGTTTTTAAATTTTAAAGAATTCACAAAACGTTCCCTGTAAACCAATAGTAGTAGCTTAGAGATAATATTACTAGAGGGGCTCTATTGGTTAAATTTTGAAACCTCCATAAAGTAACCTGACCACATTTGATTGTCAATAATAATCAAATAATCAGAACCAAAATACAGTAACTTATAAAGTAGAACGTTTAAAATACAAATCACAACACAACTCTAACTAAGTCTATCGTTTAGTTTAAAAATCTTGACAGGTCAGTTTAGACACCTCTGTTTCTAAAGAAAAAAAATCCCTGCAAGAAGGGAGCGGGAAAAAACTATGTAAACAAATAAGGTTATTTTACCCGTATTTTCTTGGCGAAGTTTTTTACATTTCTTTTGTGTAGTTTTATTTTAAAATATCATTTTAAGATTAGTTTGAAAGTAGTATTCAAAACGATGCAATCAAAAGAAGAACCACAAACAAAGTGAACGATTGCTGGGAAGAAGGTTTTTTCCCTACAGCGGTTATTGTGGTAGGGATTTTTTTCTCTTTTTAAGTGAGAGGTAGGCAGCGACTTCTCTGATTGTTCAATCTCCAAAATACTTATGACCTTGGGGATTTTTAAACTAAACGATAGACTGTAGTTTAGGTGGCATGTGTATCAACTTAAAAGTTAAGAAAGAATAAAAAGCCGTAAAATGCTATTTTCAAACTTATTTTTGTTCACTTCTATTTGGCCGATTTGAAGGAACAGTTTTTATAATTGATCATCAAGAAACTCCCTTTAAATATATTATAGTAGAATAGAACTTAACATACACTATCAAAGTCAATGCAGTAGATTCGATGGCAACGATTGGATTCACGAGACAAAAGGTAATTCGGTAAATAAGTTTGTTTAACTTCCATACCAAAATATTTTTGTTCACCCTTAATGTTACTCCAAAAAATAGTGTTAACAAGATAAGCACTTGTCAAACATGGTTTATTGGTTTTTCTGTTTAATAGAAAACCCCCCTTATAACTTTCAATCTGTTAAATGATTCCTTAAAAAGGGTGTAAAAAATTAAGAGGGTTGTTTAAAGTGTAGCATTGGGTTATATAGAGTGTAGAGGACATATGGGGAAATCAGTCAGCGTATCAGTCCAAAACAAACCCTCCGATGGCTTATCTGTCATTGATATCCATCCTTTTATATTTTACGGATGGTGGATTACCCGCATCGTAGCAGCTAAAAGACTTTAAACATTTGCTGATTTATCTGGACTAAAATCAGATCGTAGGATTAACACTATTAGGATTACTTATGACTGTAAACAAGTAAGAATAGTAGAGTTTGTGAAAGAATTTTCAACAAAAGAACAAAACGAAGCATCAAATAAAGCTTTGTAAGTAGCAGATTTAATCCTAAGACCCTTGAAAATGTCATGGTCTGTAAGTAGAGCCAAATGTGCTTTTTAATGTGAGCTCTTTGACTTGCGCTTGAGAGCTTGTGTGCAGTGATTCTTAATTCTAATAAGCATGTTTAAAATCGGTTATTAGCCAGCTATTAAAGACATCTGCCACGTAAAGTCGATATTCTGGGCTTAATAAAAACAAACATTTCTGGCCTATATGATTTTCCAAGCTTCCGATGTGTTATAAATTTCAAATTTTAATTTATTTGCTGTTAAATTACTGATTGTAGTTTTTACAAATATGCATAACTCCTAATACTTCATGATACAACTCTATTATTGCGTTTTCTCATTTATACCACAGGTATATAATAGACAAGTATTCTGTTCGGTGAGCAGCAAAGTAGGCACTTAACATCCTTAAAAAAGTACTTGATATGCGTTGTTTACCGTCTGTGACAGTTTCGTAGTGCTTTACTGTCGACGACAGTAAAGCACTACGAAATGTCCAACTCAAACTAAAAATGTTCCACAAATGTCCACTAGGTAGGTGCTAGTTCTGCGAAAGGTTAAAATATAACACAATATAATTGTGCGAGAGACACCAAGGAAATGTAACAAGCAAAATGCAATGTTACATCTGGGAACTGTTCCATCATTCGACATTCGTCATACTTGATGGCTCGACATAATGTCATGTCCCACTCTGTTTCGTTACGTTCAGGCTCTGTCGGCGCCCTGATGAGTTAGACGTAACGAAACAGAGTGGGACATGACATTATGTCGAGCCATCAAGTATGACGAATGTCGAATGATGGAACAGTTCCCAGATGTAACATTGCATTTTGCTTGTTACATTTCCTTGGTGTCTCTCGCACAATTATATTGTGTCAACTATTCATGTTTTGCAAAACTCGGTAGAATCAAAATGATATATGTTAAAATTAACCTTCCTTATGCTTTTTTTATCAAATAAATAATCGAACGTTTTTGTTAACGAAGGTTTTTTTTATTTTCGAAATGTTATTAATAAGGCGCGGTCGAATATCCACGGCCTTCTTGAACATTGGATCACCAACAAACTCTTTTTATAACTTTCTTTCAAAATTTTCAGTAATTAGCCGGATTTGTGATAAATTAAGCCTATTTTCGTAATCTGCACGCTCTTTTGGTTAATCTCAAAGAGTATTTACATTCACTCAACGATTTATTTTTAATCTAATTGGTACATACATAACTCTGTTAGACGTGAATATTTTGACATGTCATATTTGTTAACATTGACGTCTAACAGTAGTTATGTATGTACCAAGTTAGATTAAAAATAAATCGTTGAGTGAATGTAAATACTCTTTGAAATTAGCCAAAAGAGCGTGCAGATTACAGAAATATGCTTCATTTATCACAAATCCGGCTAATTACTGAAAAATTTGAAAAAAAAGTTATAAAAAAAGTTTGTTGGTGATCCAATATTCTAGAAGGCCGTGGATATTCGACCGCGCCTTATTATTTATTATCATGTATTTAATAATAATATATAGTGATTCAGACATTGAAAAACCCCGCCAGAATTGAAACTTTGGTCCGACTAGGCGATCGAAAGAAGTGTAGCGGCAAATTTGTAAACATTATACTATTTTTCTCCTTAATAGTTGTTTCCATAGAGATATATACTAGAGGGGGCATAGCATATAACAATACATTAAAAGACCTGAAACATCTTTTTGGGGCTCTCAGGGGCTCTGTTTAACCTAAATGCAACATCCTTAAGCTAAAAAAAATAAATTTATTTTGGCTTCCCGCACATTGTTTGTGTTTTGATTTGTATTTTAACGTTCTACTATATAATTTATTGTAATTTAGGATTGATTATTTGATTTTATTGATAAGCGAAGATGGACAGATTACTTTTTCGATATTTCACAATTGAACCTATTGAACCTCCTCTAGTAATAATATCTCTATGGTTGTTTCCTATTACTGTGCCCGAAAAAATAGCATATGCTATACGACTGTCAGAAATTGAGTAACGAGTAGACTATAACAACTCGTTACTCGAACAATTTCTGGATTTTTCAATAGAAATAAACAAAAGCCTTATAGTTGATAAGCAATAACTTAGTTTAAATTCCGTGCAAATATCGGCGCACACACAGTTTTGTAAAACTTAATAGATATTAAACAGGTTGTAATTAAAAAGTTGTATTAGCTGGTTCTTCGATTGCTTAATAGATACATGCGTTTATCATTTCCTTTGAAAAATCTATAATAATGTAGAGTATCGAGGAGGAATGCAAATTCTCAAGTTATAAATTATAATCCGGAAACTTTACTAAACCTGGATTTTTAAGCACGGAAGCACGCATTTAAAAGGGAATTTACCCGGCATGCGGATCCCCGGCCAGAATTTGTAATGTCTGAGGACGAGCAAAGCGAGTCCGAAGACTAACTGCAATATTTCTATTTATTCTGAGGGCGAAGCTAGTTTAAAGTGGTCAGGATGAGCGTCGGAAATTTGCGAAAAAGTTCCGAGGTACCATGCACCCAATTTTTTTGTCTCTTGCCAGAATTTTTATTAAATTCACAAATATTATGTTTGAGAGCGTATTCAAATTATACGACAAATTAAAAATTCTTTGATAAATAAACGCTGGTGGAGTAAATGATTAAATATAAACAACAGTCACTTCACTAAATGTAAAATTTATTTACAGACCCGGCTTTCAACTGTAAACAGCCATCAATGGTGTAAATCAGAGATTTAAACCTCTGTCTCAAATGAAACAAACCGTTTAATTTTTAACGTTTTCTTTCGCACCTCACTAGTATGTTTTTATTTATTTGTATTTCTTCTTTTTTATTTTTTGACTTGTACTTTTGTTTATTTTGGTTGTATTGTTATATTATTATTTTATTTATTTTTTACATTGTTTGTAGGCACTGATGATGGCTGTTTACAGTTGAAAGCCGGCTCTGTAAATAAATTTTACATTTAGTGGAGAGACTGTTGTTTATATTTAAAAATTCTTTGAAAGGGGAAAAGTCAAAGATCAGATTTGAGGTAAGAAGCTGATAGAGCTTTAAGAAATCTTCGAGTAGCTACTTTAGGTTCATCTTAATCAATTATTTACTTGTATTAAAGGACTAAGTGGTATCCGAGACACCCTTGTAAAACCAACTTGTCCCTTAATTTTAAAGAGCCTCTACTTCGAGACAGCCTTCTCTAACCAAGACTTACTTGCAGCAAACTTGACTTTAAGTCTCATTAAACATTCACTAGTTTTCACGCAGGTGTTGTTTCCTTTCCTCCCTTAAGGAAAACTTAAGGATACAAGGGATCTCATAGAACCAAGAAGTCAACACTCCTTTTAATTAAACAATATCGTAAAAATAAACTTAACAGTACTTAATCAAAGCATCATCAGATTTTAAGTTATCTTTTTAGAGATTTTTTTTTAAAGAATAACGTATTCTTTATGATCTGAGGCGGACTAACCATTTAGGATGAGAGCGGCAGCTCTCCTTGGGCCCTTCAGCCAAAAAAAAAATTAAAGAAACAACATCAAAAATAAAAAAATTAAATATTAACATACTTAATATTTCATATGTATTCGTAATACAAGAGTCAAAGGGGTCCAACACTCTAAAGCATCGCCTAAAACTCCTAGAGATAAACGATTTTAAAGTATATAGAAATAGTCTTAATTTGTAACCTAAATTTAGGCCTTTAAGGCCCCCATCATATATGGAAGACTAGAGCCTCAAAGGGCCCTTAAAATTCTTGCTCAGGGCCCTAAAGCAGTACAAAAAGTCCTTAAAGATTAAACATAAAATAGTTTAGTTAAAAATTTCAATTTATATTAAAAAACTTAAGTTCAACTTAAGTTTATTACTTTTCCTCATTTATACAGTAGGTATATAGGAAAATTATAGTGTTTGCAAAAAATCCGAAACCGAGATATCACCGGAATTATCCATTTAAGGCGTTTTATGACATCCTGAGTAGTTTTTACAATGTTGTCTGACTGTATGTGTGTGTGTCTGTTATCATAGTAGCTCCAGGTACATGTATGCTAGAGAGTTAGTTAGCGTGTTTATGCTAAAGATGCTAAGCATCTCTAATATGAGCGTAGTAAGTCCGAAGTCATGGACACCCTAAAGTTTGAACAACTATTGTATTCTGAGGTTGAGCGAAGCGACACTAAAGTAATTGTTCCTTATTGTTATAATTTAATCCACAACTGCGGTCACTGGTATAAACTGACATTTGAATGTTTAAGTTAAAATTACCTGTTGAATCAATACACTGAGAAAAATTTCTGGCATCTCACAATGAAAAAACATTGGGTTTAACCTGAATTTCTAGAAAAACCAAGGACGACTAAACGTTTGCTGGATCTGCTAAATGAAAATAGTTAGGAGAGTTTATAGGATTTGTCTAAACTGTTCAGTTGAGGGGTTTAGTAGTTATGACTATGCATTTATTGGAAATTCTAGTTATCTAAACTATAAATAGTTGGTGATTATTACTGATGTAACTGATTTTTCAATTACCCCCAACTCTCTGTTTAGTTAGACCCAGTGAAATTTTACTCCAATATGGACTTTTCTGGTAAGTGCAAATTATATATTTAGTTGGTCCCAACGTAATAGTAACTAAACTACTATAACTTCTAATTGCCCCATTAACCTTCTGGTAGTTTATACTGTAATTTTTTGCTACTACCATTACTTTCTGGTAAGTCCTACTATACTTTCTGGTATGTTTTACTATACTTTCTGGTTACTACTACTTCTATTGCAGTAGGATCTACTACACTATAGTAGAGATCTCCTAGAGTATCTACTATACATTGTAGTTGCCTTTACTAATTTGCCAGTAGACCCTTCATTTTAGTAGTGTCAGATTAGTGTTTTTAGTTTAGTGGCTTATCGTTGACTATTGATTGATGTTTATATTTAACAAAGAATAGGTACATTTGCTACATTTAGATAACTGAAACAAATATCACAAATATCTATACATTGAACAAATGTACGCATATTCTTTGTTAAATATAAACATTAATTAATAATCATAAACACTTAGCCACAAACTAAGTGCACATCTGACACTAGTGAAATGAAATAGTGCAGGTGTAGTGAAAATATTAAATAAAACATACAATATTCCAAGTCCATGGAGGTGTTTTGTAACTTATATAAAAACAGAACTGTTATTACATCAAATTTTTATAAAATTGAAAAAGAACATTACACAAATATATCATACGGAAAATTATGCAATTATCAAAAGATCATCATTAAAAAATACAAAATATATAAACAAGTAAAATTAACTTTAATGAATGCAGCAAATGAATCGTTTGACATAATCGAATAAAACCAATTATACATTGCTTGTGTAAAGGGAACTTCGTTTTGATGGTGTAGCTTCAGGTGTAGGCTAAATGTCTTGTATTCATCTCTAGAATCCAAAATGTGCAATAAAACACTTCCAATTTACTTTTATACATTTTCCCCAAAAACCTGTACAAAACGAAGTTCCCTTTCCTAAAGAAAAGTAAGCACCCCAGGTTTCAATAAATTATGTCAAACGGTTCAAAATTTAAGGAGGGGAGGGGGAGACTTTTGGACCACCCTGTATATCATAACATTTTATTGACTTAATTAAATTAATTAAGTTAATAAATATGATATTTATAACAATAATTTTAATAATATGCCATATTTACAATTATTATCTTTACTATTACAATTATTATCTTTGTTCACATAAAAAAGCACTTCACAGCTCAATCAACGAAAACGCACAAAAAATGTTACAATTAAAATTAAAACATTTAATTGCAATATTGAATATAAAGTTCATGAAGACTATAAGCACACGACGCAGCTAGAAACCGGAATGGTTCCGGGGGTACGCGTCTCGTCTATTCCCATGCTGGGGTGGGGACTCAGATATTTCCTCTAACCAAGCCTACCATTGGATTCCACTAAACACTTGTCTTTTCAATGAAATGTTCTGTTACATCCTTCTAAATTGTTTTAAGCCTACCAGAACTACGTACGATTCTAGAATTTCTAGTAGACACTACCTGCCTTTACAATTTTTCTTGACTTTAACTGGAATTTAATTTAAAACAAAATAATACATTTAAAACGACAAATTTCTTGTCGATTCCAACATAAAGGCGCATTTCCTGCAAGTAATGTATCGTACCATGGCCTCGCAGGCTCAAAATTCCAACAAATTTGTATGTTACACAAGTTTTGTGTAACATGTATGTCTCTATATTGCCAAAAGCCAGTTTAAATAATCAATTTGTATTTAATTTATTTTCCAATAAATATTTTAAATTAACTTTGGCCCCATTCTCAATAGTTTTTCCACATGACTATTATATAAGTTGGTTTTGAAAAATCGTATACCTATGAAATTTAAAAAAACTACATGACCACGCAGCAAGTGAACCACCTTTAATCAGTGGCGTATCCAACCGAGAGATCTGGAGGAGGCACATTAAAAAAATTGACGGCTGGGGGGGGGGGGGAGCGAGCGTACACAGGGTGGTCTAAAAGTCTCTCCCCTTTTAAAATTTGAACCGTTTGACATGATTTAA
Source organism: Microvelia longipes (assembly GCA_018340805.1). Classification (NCBI taxonomy): domain Eukaryota; kingdom Metazoa; phylum Arthropoda; class Insecta; order Hemiptera; family Veliidae; genus Microvelia; species Microvelia longipes. The sequence continues at coordinate 5,851,982 of JACMZG010001863.1, forward strand.
TGAAACCTGGGGTACTTTTTTTGTGTAAAGGAAACTTCGTTTTGATGGTGTAGTTAACTTTGGGTGTCTCATTCAACACCGGTTTTTGAGGAAAATGTGAAAAAGTAAATTGGAAGGTATATTTTAAATAGACTTTTTGGATTCTAGAGATGAATAGAATACATTTTGCGTCATCTATTCAATATCCAAACGCTGTATATAATGTTTTAGCAAATTTTTAATTTAAAAAATTATGCTAATGAACGTTGTCCATTTTTAGGTCAAGTAACAATTGAAACCGGCAAAATTAATGTTGATTATATTCCTTTCAGTAATTAATAAATTAATTTTTAATTTAGTTTAGGAATCTAGTACTTATTTTTTATATAGTTAAAATAACCGTATGAGCCGTATTAACATCTATACTTAAATAAATTTTGCCATTTAAGTTAACCAGATACTTGATTAAAATGAAGTATTCGGACTTAAATACATTGTTCAGTTAATACCCTTAAACAATATATAGGACTTCACTGATTGGTTCTTTGCCTTTACTAAAATGTAGTTAAAGAAAAAAATAATGATAATAACTAAACGTGTATAGTAACGGCAGCTACCGTCATTTATGGAAACTCACTATTTAGTCTTCGTACTTAAATAAATCATATTTATTACTGCTAAATCGCACTGAACTAAAATCACTTAGTTGCAACATCTACGAGCCTGTTGCTGGATTGCCTAGCCAATAGATAACTGCAATGAATTTCCAATTAAACCCAATGAAGTGCCTCCTAACTACATTTAGTTAAACAAAAAAAGTCTTCATTTTTCTCAGTGTATCATTGAATAAATTGATCCACTAGAGCTGTGCGATATACCCTTAAGGGATTAACTCAGGCGTACCAACACAACACAGTATTAATCTAACATTGTTGACGAATTTACTAAAGTATACATATTAGTATGCATATATAATAAACAGTAGAATTGATCTTAATTAAATCAAAATTTAGTGCATCGTCAGAATTATTAATTTAATTTCAAGTTCTTGTGATAATTTTGTTTATTTATATAAATTACAACGAACGGCTGATTACAACGTTAAAATAGGTGATACAATTGGAAATGACAGCTTAAAATAAAAACAAGACTCCTTAGTCCTCATGACCGCTACTGCGCTTGGGGACTTCACGGCCACCGCGCTCTCATGTGACCGTTTCGCGCCCACATGACCGTTGTCCTACATCAGTTTGTAATATTCATAGAATAATACTATATATGGAAGGAGCACAGGACCGTGAACACAATGTAATTCCACTGATAACACGAAAGCCGGTTGACTGGTGCACCTAAGTAATGCTGCCAACCTGACAACAAAACATTATTTTAAATATGTGTCATAAATATCTATTAATGAAGAAAGATCGTAAAGAACAAATATAATAACTTAAAACACCTGCTGAGTATTTAATAAAACCGGTCTTAGATGGCAAAAGGGTGGCGGAATACAAGAATCTAGTTGTACAAAATTTAGTTGACTACGACTACTTTTAGCGAATTTCCTTTGGGAAAAAATTCGCTAATGGGATAGGCGTCATGGCGGAATTCGAACCTCGGACAATCCGTTTCAGAGGTCCCTAATGACGAAAAAAAAATTTCGCGAGACTTATATATATATATATATAATATTATATATTTATAATATATATATATATAATATATATATTATATATTATATATTATATATATATTATATATACATATGTATTTCTAGACACTTTCTTGTAAACACTCTATCTTTCGAACGGATTATTATTTTTTAACCAAACTTGGTACAAAAATCAACCTTCGGGAGGACACGAACCCTATTGAAAACCAGGTTTTTGTGACGTCATTAACCCGGTTTGCTGAGTCAGCAAAATTTTCAAAAAAATCGGCAAAATTCAGGGTTAATATTTTTCGCCTCGAAAAAGGTCAATATTTAATGTTTTTTGAGACTTAATCGAATGAACCGGTCCGAAGTCGACACGACACTCTAAGTGACCTAAAAATCGAAAAAAACCATTGTAAATTACCAAAAAACCAAAATTTAGGTCGATAAAAAATAAATTTCGAGTAGGGTGTCGTTTTTCTATGTAATTTTGGGCGCTGAATCGAATGAAACCGGTCCGAAGACGATACGACCACTTTAAGTTACCAAAAAGTCGAAAAAACCACAAAAAATATAGAAAACCAAAAATTACGGGTCATTGAAAATTAAATTTCGAGTAGGGTGTCGTTTTCAATGTTTTTTGGGCCTCTGAGTTGAATGGCAGTGGTCCGGAGTCAATACGACCACTCAAACCCAGAGTACCTGGGTTCAAATCCTAGTAGGGACAATAGTTTTTTGTCGTTTTAGCGAATTTCCTTTGGGAAAAAATTCGCTAATGGGATAGGCGTCATGGCGGAATTCGAACCTCGGACCACGACACAAATCCGTTTCAGAGGTCCTAATGACGAAAAAAATTTTCGCGAGACTTTATATATATATATATATATATATATTATATATATATATATTATATATATATATATATATATATATATATATATTATATATATATATATATAATATATAATATATGTATTTTTAGACACTTTCTTGTAAACACTCTATCTTTCGAACGGATTAATATTTTTTAACCAAACTTGGTACAAAAATCAACCTTGGGGGGACACAAACCCTATTGAAAAACCAGGTTTTGGTGACGTCATTAACCCGGTTTGCTGAGTCAGCGAAATTTTCAAAAAATCAGCAAAAATTCAGGGTTAATAATTTTTGCCGCGAAAAAGGTTAATATTTATGTTTTTTTGAGACGCTGAATCGAATGAAACCGGTCCGAAGTCGATACGACCACTCTAAGTGACCTAAAAATCGAAAAAACCATTGTAAATTACCAAAAAAACCAAAATTTAGGTCGATAAAAAATAAATTTTGAGTAGGGTGTCGTTTTCTATGTAATTTTGGGCGCTGAATCGAATGAAACCGGTCCGAAGACGATACGACCACTTTAAGTTACCAAAAAGTCGAAAAAACCACAAAGAATATAGAAAACCAACATTACGGTCGTTGAAAATTAAATTTCGAGTAGGGTGTCGTTTTCAATGTTTTTTTGGGCCTCTGAGTTGAATGGCAGTGGTCCGGAGTCAATACGACCACTCAAACTCAGGGTACCTGGGTTCACATCCTGGAAGGGTCGATAATTTTTTATCGTTTTTTTTTTACTAAATATAAGTTTACAACTAGAAAATAATTCTGGCGCGGTGGTCCGCATGTCGGGCGAATTTCCTTTGGATGCGAGCTCTCAAACCCAGAGTACCTGGGTTCAAATCCTAGTAGGGACAATATTTTTTTATCGTTTTTTACCTAATATAAGTTTACAACTAAAATAATTCTGGCGCGTAGTCCGCATGTCGGGCGAATTTCCTTTGGATGCGTGTTTCCGTGCTTTTTACATTATATAAGTTTACAACTAGTAAATAAATAATTCCGGCGCGGTGGTCCGCTGTCGGGCGAATTTCATTTAGAATGCGTGTTTCCGTGCTAAACAATCCATTTCTTGCTTATGCAAGAACTATGCCCATTGCGTGGTTCCGGTTCATGCTTTAGAACCTAAGCAGTTACTCAATTGTCAAGCACTGCTCGTAACATTTTGTCGGTATTTTCCAAAGGAAATGCGCTAAAACCTTTGAAAGATAACTGACTAAGCTTAAAGATAAGTAACTAATCTTTAAACTAGTGCAAATAATAGTGCGTACTTCTAATTTTAGTGGCATAGTTTATTACAACAACTGGATGATTATGCGCATTTCCTTTGGAAAATACAGACAAAATGAGTTACGAGCAGTGCTTGACTTATGCAAGAACCATGCCCATTGCGTGGTTCCGGTTCATGCTTAAAACCTAAGCTGTTACTCAATTGTCAAGCACTGCTCGTAACTCATTTTGTCGGTATTTTCCAAAGGAAATGCGCTAAAACCTTTAAAGATAACTGACTAAGCTTAAATATAAGTAACTAAGCTTTAATCTAGTGCAAATAATAGTGCGTACTTTTAATTTTAGAGGCATAGTTTTGTACAACAACTGGATGATTATGCGCATTTCCTTTGGAAAATACAGACAAAATATATATATATATATATATATATATATATATATTATATATTATATATATATATATATATATATATATATATATATATATATATATATATATATATATATATATATATATATATATATATATATATATATATATATTATGTCTGTATTTTCCAAAGGAAATGCGCATAATCATCCAGTTGTTGTACAAAACTATGCCTCTAAAATTAGAAGTACGCACTATTATTTGCACTAGATTAAAGCTTAGTTACTTATATTTAAGCTTAGTCAGTTATCTTTAAAGGTTTTAGCGCATTTCCTTTGGAATACCGACAAAATGAGTTACGAGCAGTGAACAAACGAAGAAAGAAAGAAACAAATTTCTTTTATAACCTTCATTTTGTCTGATTACATAAACACACATAGGTAAAACGTCCTATAAATCGTATTTTCAACAAATGGTTTTTAATGAACGCCCTTTTTTTACACTGTTTTACTAAGACATATATAGGTGTATATATATGTATACGTATGTGTGTATGGATATATGTATGTATATATATGTGTGTGTGTGTATGTATATATATTTATATTATATATATATATTATATATATATATATATATATATATATTATATAACTATATACTAATATTATATTACAATCAATACTTATATTATTAAAATGTATAACTCATTAACTAATATTACAGCTTTAACCTGTCTAATATTTCATGTAATTTTAATTTATACTAATATCTTTTAATTGTTGTATTATGTAATATAAAGCTGTGATAGTTAACAATTAATATTTAAATAATTAGTTAGTTAAAAGGTAAATAATGAATTAAATAAAAGTTAAACAATTAGATAATTATTTATTTGTTATATACGCGCATGTAAGTGTTAAAAATTAAAATTAAAAATTGCATATTTTATCTATTAAATAATAGTAATAATATATAAAGTATAAAAATAAAAAAATTAATAGAAATAATGAAATAGATTTAAGGGTATAAATAATATAGGAAAATAGAGAAGAAAGATGAAACCAATGTATTTTACTTACAAGTACGAATGAAAGTAATCCAAGATTAAATATAAAACCTGTATCAACCGATTTTTCCCATTTATGGGCCAAACCACGGCTTTGCACAAAATTTTACTTATCTTTGTATGTTTAATTGTGGTATTATGTTTGAGGGCAAATAAATAAAATAAACCAACAACATGAAATCGATGTTCTAAAACATTCTCGTATTTACGAAAACTCTTATAAGCACATTTTCCTTTTGAAATTCAATAAAAGGATGCTAGAACTGATAACAGTGATAACAATTCTTAATTTTAATAGAATTTAAGTTGATTAATTCTTGCATATTTGTGATAATATTTTGTCCATTAGCTCACGGAGCCCCTAAAATCTTTCCACGGACCCCGAAGGATCCGCGTAATCCTGTGTTAGATTAAACCGACAGGATACCAAGTCTTGAAATATTGGTATACGTCAACCCAGTAATAAAATTCTTCAATTTAAGCTGACGCAACATAGTCTTGTTTTAGGGTTGTGATAAGAGCAACAGAGTTGAACCGTAATAATTCGATCATAAATAAGAATTATTAATACAATCTTTTTCGCAATCGATAGTTGAGTTTGTAAGACATATATCTTTCACTGAGATAAGGTTTGATAAGATACTAACATAATAATTTGGACGGATATCTTGTGAGCAGGTAGTCAATATCAGGAGTATGTTCCGGCCTGAACGCGAGCATGTCTCGCATGATGCTACATGACGCGGTTACGCGCACTCGACTGAATCAATCTAAAACCTTCTACCCCTAGAGTTACCTCCCCTCCAGCTGTAAGAGGGTTCCTAATGCAATATTTTCATTGGTCAAAATAAATTTAACCCCGCCTACCAATAGGAAGAAGGGAAAAGAGCTCATATTCATCCCCCCCACTTTCTCCGTGTGTTGTTACACGACTTTTCTTAAGGAAAATGATAAATGTAAGCTGTAACTATTCATTTGAACATTATCTGTATCACTAGAGACTTAAGGTCCACAAACTAAACGGTATTTTGTTTAAGTATTATTTCATATTTTATATTACCGAAATTTTTATTATTTTCCTATATCTTAGGAATTCTTGGTACGCGCCTTTCTCTGTCCAGTTTAATTCAAAAATAATTACAGGACTTTTTTTAAGAATACTTTTAAGGCAATCGCTATAAAGTTAATTTGCAGTGTTGAAGGGTTTAGTCTCTCTATCCATAGAGTGAGTCAGTCATTATTATAACGATAAAACATAAGGCAATAGTATAAATGATAAAAAACAAATTTTATACATTAATATTTTTTTAGGAAAAATGAGGAAGTACTCTCTCCACTAATATTATAATGTAATGGCAGAGTCAGGCTAAAGAGTTAATAGACCATCATCATATGTTTTAAAATGAGCATGAATGGAGTCCATCGTAGTAGAACGAAAGAATAAAACGTCTCTCCACAGTTAAAGATTTTATTCAAAGTAAAGCAGAGCGCTTTCGACCTAACAAGAGGTCATCATCAGTGCCTATTGAAAAAATAAGACAAGAAATGTCAAAACAAAAACTATACATCAAATTTACAAATTATATCGAATAAAACAGATAAAGAGAAACAGATTTATCTGTTTTCTTTGATATAATTTGTAATTTTATGTACATTATGTACATTAAAAATTACAAAATAATTTCGTAATCATAAACTTTGAATAAAACTATTTTAGATGGAGCATATATAGGACTGTAAAATGATTGACTTTCACTGATAAATAATGTGTTGTATCTTCTCAACTTAAATTGTGTAGTCATTACTTATGTTCAGTTTTTTTAAGTTCTTTTTATTTAGATAAATACCGTTGGTTCATATTATTATTTTGTTTTTATTTCTGTTATCACATTCTCTATCATTTTTATGTATATATTTTTCAATCAATATGTTCATCTTTGTATTTTTTTTCTTGTATTAATTGTAAGATATTATTTTGTTTTTAATCCTTTTTTCAATGTATTTTGTTAAAGGTACTGTGTTTAAGTTTTAAACGTTATTGTAAAATGGTTCACGCCGTCAATTATAAATAAATAAAAAATAAATAACATAAAAGCCAATTTTCTTGGTCGTCATAATTGTCTAGGGGTACCACCTTAACAATAAAACATTTTGTTATATAAATTTGACATGTACGTCCATTAACGAATATTGTTCACCAAAACAAATATATAAACATAACAAGAGACCATCGTTGGGGCCTCATAATAGCAAGACGCCTGGCCGTGTCAGCGCTGGGAAGCGCTTCGCGGTCTCCGCGTTTCCTGTGGCCGCTTTGCGGTTACAAGGTTGTTGTTCTATATCAGTTTGTCGCAGAGTACTAGTTTATACAGGGTGTTTCATATAAAGTGTCCAACAGAAAAGGAGATGATAGTACTCCTCAAAAGGAACAAAAAATGTCCTATAATATAAACCCCGATCTCCAACCGTTTTCCCACAAGGTCAAATTTAATATTTCAAAAAAAAATATTTGACCTCACATCATAAAATTGTTAATAGGGTTTTAACCGTTCAAGCTAGAAAGGCGAAATTGATCTCATTAGAAAGCTGAGTAAATTTCCTAAAGGACAAACTACAAACTATGTCAAATATTTTAGAACCTACTGCCTAAAATTTTGCATGAAACATGATTTTTTTTGAAAAAAATGAATTTTATGGAAATTTTACGCAAAAAACGTAAGTTTTTTACATAATGTTATATATGTCAATTAATAAAACCGGAGTTAATACTGATAATGAAATTTATTTTGTATTTTTGTTAACCGTATATAGTAGTACATGCATAAAAAATTTGCAGCCCTTGAAGATTTGTGGTTTTTTTTCAAATTTTTAGGGTGTTATTGCTGTGGGTTATTGACGTCACACATGTTTTATAAACAATAGGCATTGCGAAATTAAATAGGTTGATTTTTGTACCAAGTTTCATTGCGATCTGAGAAATCGTTCGAAAGATACCTCATCCCCAGTCTCCGTGTTATCTTCTTTAGGATGATTATAAACCTAATTTGTTAACACTTAAGTTAATACTTAAGTATCAAAGTAATTCTGAGAAAAATAGTAATATGATAATAATAATAATAATAAAGTAACGTACAAATGGTGAAAAACGTGAGTTGTCGGCTCGACACTTCCGAGTACGCACGGACTCATCATTCTAGCTTGATAAAGACGATTTGTCGAAACGTCGTGTCATTACCTCGCGTATATATATTTATATATATATTATATTATATATTATAATATATATATATATATATATATATGCGTGTGTGTGTGTGTGTGTGTGTATTATGTATAGCATTGTTTATATATTACTGGGCACATACTATATAGGTATGTGCCCAGTCAACTAATTTAGGCCTGATTAATATAGAAGAGACCTTGACAAACTTCAACTTCATATTTTGATATTATACGTTTTTTTAGCTTTGTATATTTGAAGTCCCACGAGAAATAGTAAAAACAATCAAGAATCTCTATGGCCTGTGAGAGGGGGGTTAACAGTGAACAGTAGTCCCTAGAGAATTTGAAAAACTTCTCCCCCATGGTAATTGGCAGTGAATTTTTCATGGTTTTCAAACCCTCTACAATTTGAAGTCCTTCTGATTAGGACTCAAAGCTTTGCTTGTACTTAGCTAAGCCCTTGTGCTAAAGTGTTTGATATATCCGCTACAAATTAGCCCCCAGCGGATTTCATTGATTCTGTAAAAGAAGCATCATATGACAATGCTTCCTCTCCCCCATTCCTTTCCTTTATCAATAATTTTATAAATAACCCTATCAAAGCTCTTCAACTATTTCGCTCTCCTATAAACACAAGCAAAAATAATATTTTACTCATATATATTAATAAGGCTTTTATTAATTAAAATTACCTCTAAATAAATTACTGGGATTTCGTAAAAGCTTAGTTGGGGGACTTATTAATTTATTATATTTTTCTTTATTAACTCATTGATTATTATCTACAATAAATGTATTTGACATAGAGCTCAATGAGCACTATGTCAAAAACCTGTATGAGCACAGCTCATACAGGTTAAAGGTATAGGCAGGTTTGAAAAGAGGACTCACCCAGTGGTGATACTCCTTGCCGTGGTAAGGTTTTGGCTTGAATTAAGTAATGGAATAGAAGTTAGTTGAATTGAATGTTTGAATTTTTTGAAATGTTTTGTTTTTTTACATTAGAATAATTATTTATCACATTATCACTCCTCTTAAATTAAAATGATTATTTATCACATTATATCTCCTCTTTCATTAGAATGATTATTTATCACATTATCACTCCTCTTACATTAGAATGATTTTTTATCACTCCTCTTACATTAGAATAATTATTTATCACATTATCACTTCTCTTAAATTACAATGATTTTTTATCACATTATCACACCTCTTACAGAGGGTCACGGGGTCACTGATGTCACAGGTGTCAGGAAGAATAGTATCAGAATCTATTTATACAAAATACCATGTGGATAAATTTTTGTGGTCAAAACTAGGTTCAACTGGATTGTTAAGCACAGAAGTACGCATTGCAAAGAAAATTCGTCCGGCATGCAGACCACTGTGCTAGAATTTTGTAACTAATACATTTAAAAATTCGCTTAAGTGGCATCATGCCACTTATATAAACTAGCAATATAAAAAGTAATATAACACAGCAACCATGTAGCCACTTAACTGCTCCAGCGCCAACACCGCGTAGTGGACGAGGCGCTGAACACCCATGCCTCGAAGTGGCAAAGACACCGAAGGTTCTTTTTCATCAGGATTCATATAATTTTTTAGCCAACGTTAAAGGGTTTAAACATAACTAGCAGTTTCAAGACATGAACAAATTCAGAAGCTTATGAATACACAATTTTTGAGCTGATTGAGGTCAATAAAATAAAAATACAGAAAATTTAATTTTATTATATTTTACCCCTTGTTTACCATTCATTAAAAGGTAATCAAAGCGTTATTTCGTACTACTTATTCAATACCTAAATCTAAAAGCAAAGACATTAGCCTCAACAAGTATGTGAAACCCGCAACGCAACCTCAAAATCAGATTTTTTTCACCAAAAATTATCCCCGAAGTCTAGTGATGAGGGACTTTCTAGTAAACACCCTCTCCCCTCTCTCATTATACATTATATTATATATATATTATATATATTTAATATATATATATATATTATATAATATATATATATATATATATATATATATTATATATATATATATATATATATATATATTATATATATATATATATATATATATATATGTAAATATTATATATATATATACTCTGTGGCCAGAGTTTAACTTTGTCTTAAGTGCTCTTCAGTAGCTGATCATCGTGCATGTGCATCGTCCCGTGTTTCTTTTTCTAATAGTATATTTTATCATCCTTACATTCATTTTATCATCTTGCCACTTGTTTGTCATTTATTAAAAATACAATTAAACAGTTATTCCTTACCATTTTATTTTTAATGGAAGTCAAATGATAATAATTCGGAAGCCAGAGTAGAAATGTATTTGCTTTAGAAGATAGGAATCTCATAAAAATGTCTTCCAAGACAAACACTGAGGGGAAAAGTAGGAAACCAAGCTCTGGCCATTATCCTAATGAATGACTTTATATATTTATATCAGTCATTATAATTTAAATTAAAAAAAATCAAATTTAACTGCTAATATATTAGTTGATTTTAAAGATGTCTCTTGGTAATGTTCATATTTTTACATTTCCTCATTTATACTGTAGGTATATAGGAAAAGTATTGTGTTTGCAAAAAAATCAGAAAACGCAATTATTCGTTCCCGGTGTTTTTAAAGGCCTTTTGAGTAGGTTTCACAAAGTTGTCTGTCTGTATGTATGTGTGTGTGTCTGTGTATGTGTGTGTCTGTTATCATCGTAGCTCCTAGTGTATTTATCCTAGAGAGTTTAAAATTTGTACAAAGATCAGTCTACCGCCGCTATTGAAAATATTTTTATGACGTCATTAACCCGGAATAATGACAACAAAAATTTCGAAAAAAACCATAAAGCGCGGAAAAATGATAAGGTCAAATTGAGATGTGGAACGCATGTGGCTATGTATAAGACTAGTATATATGCCAAGTTTCATCTTTTTACTAAACAGGGTTGAACAGAAGCAACAGTATGTGAAACAAGCTGCGCTTGAGAGGTGACATTAGATATCTGTGTGAATCCATCAACCCCTCATCACCACTGTTTATTCATCAGATAAAAAACTATCGGATAAAAAGCAGTCACGTGACATATTATCAAATATTTCCCTTAACAATTATATGTTTTTAATGACCTTTTTATAAAGAGAGGACACTTATTTAAATATTTGAACAAGTTATAAGACATAAATAGAAGTGCATACAACTATTTATTAAAAAATCTGGATACGGAGTGCCTTACAACTTTTCCTCTCTACTGTCTTCCTCTTAGATAGCTTACTATCTTAGTCAAACAGTATGATAGGCTCTGAAGGAGAGCGGTCAGAGCTTATTTTCTCAGTCAAACAGAATGATGGGCACTAAAGGAGAGCGGTCAGAGCTTACTTTCTCGGTCAAACAGAATGATGGGCACTAAAGGAGTGCGGTCAGAGCTTACTTTCTCAGTCAAACAGAATGATGGGCACTAAAGGAGAGCGGTCAGAGCTTACTTTCTCAGTCAAACAGAATGATAGGCACTAAAGGAGAGCGGACTGAGCTTATTACCCAGTCAGACGGTATGATAGGCTCTGAAGGAAGAGCGGTAGCTTATTACCCAGTCAGACGATGATGGCTCTGAAGGAGGCGGTCTGAGCTTATTACCCAGTCAGACGGTTATGATAGGCTCTGAAGGAGAGCGGTCTGAGCTTATTACCCAGTCAGACGGTATGATAGGCTCTGAAGGAGAGCGGTCTGAGCTTATTACCCAGTCAGACGGTATGATAGGCTCTGAAGGAGAGCGGTCTGAGCTTATTACCCAGTCAGACGGTATGATAGGCTCTGAAGGAGAGCGGTCTGAGCTTATTACCCAGTCAGACAGTTTATTAATTTTATTTATTTTTTTTTTTTTTTTTTTTACGCTTTTACCCGTAGGGTCATTTAGCGTTTTCCCCTCACTCAAATCTCACTCAACATTAACCCCTGAGTTTGTGGACATCCAATCATCTAGGAAGCACCCCCTCCGTACATGGCAGCACATGTAACCGGTTTACAGTGTGTCTAGTTCATCCAGCCCAATCAGACTCAATCCAAACCCACTGTTCTGGCTAGTGCCCGCGACTAGTTCACAGTTTGCCTAGTTCATCTAGACCAGCTAGACTCACTAGGCTCACCGTTCTGGCTAGCGCCGACTACTAGTTCACTGTGTGCTTGTTTCATCTAGTCTTACTAGCTCCTCTGATCACATTAGTCTCACTTGACCTCATACTTCCAGTTTCACCAATCCCATCAGTTCCACTAGCATCACTAGACTCTAGCTAGGCTCACCGCTCTGGCCAGTCCAGCGCCACCCGACAAAGAACTCTAGCACCCAGATGTCAGTGTGCACAAACTCATTCTATAGCCCTGACCTGAAAGTCAAGATCCGCAGTGCTATTAGGAGACGTCTGTCTTCAAGAACCGAGCACTTTGTTCCTAGTCACTTACGTTACTCGTGTCGCCGCCATCACTTTCACTGACTAAGTTTTCGGACATACAAAGGCTCAGTATATCTTTCCGACCTTCATCTCCCCCAGCCCGCAGAACATTAACTTTTCGTGAGCTAGAGACAACGGAAACGTGGATCCAGACTTGTCTCTGATAAAACTAGATCTAACCCCGCATTTGCGTATTAGTAGCCAAGGAAACCACGTAAAACCTTGGCTGGGTTGGCCGGCCTTGAATTCAAGACCTCCCGAGTGTACGGTACAAGGGATAACCTCATATTGAGGTCCTCCCCCGGCTGGATTTGAACCCTCGACCTCCAGGTCGAAAGGCGAGCGCTCTACCACTGAGCTACCGGACTCGGTATTTATTTTATTTATTTTATTTATTTTGTTTATTTTATTTATTTTATTTATTTTATTTATTTTATTTATTTTATTTATTTTATTTTTTTTTATTTATTTTTTATTTTAATTTATTATTTTTATTTTTATTTTTGGATTTAGTACTTTTACTTGTGTTTATTTGCTTTTTATTATTTGTTGTACCCTTTTGTCTTGAGTTTTTCCTCCTTAGTTTAAGTTTTTATCTTTGTGTATTTTATCTTATTTTTGATTTGTTATTATTTGCAACTGTTAAAAAAGTTGGCAATACTTACGGTTGCTGAATTGTTATGTTCTATTATTAATTAATGATCGATTATTCATAAAATACTAATAAATACATTGTTGCATTACAATTTTTAAGCATTTTAAATTGTATTTTAACGTTTTTAATTATAATTCTGTTAAAAGTAGTTCTGGTCAACTAAATGTGGATTTTCGTATTCCCCTACCCTTTTGCTATTTAATACCGATTTCATTATGTACTCAGCAAGGTTTTTAAGTTATTGTATTTGTTATTTAAGATCTTTTTTCATTACTGGATATTTATAACACATTTATAAAATTTTTGTTGTTGTTAGGGTGGTACTTCTACTTAAGACCACCAGTCAACCAGCTTTCGTGTTATCAGTGGTATTACCTAGTGTTTTCGGTCCTATATGCTTCTTCTATATTAATATTTTTCTAAGATTAAAACCTTAACTCCCTCTTGGATAAGCACATCCTCTTGCCTTTGGATGCGTGTTTCCGGTGCTTAACAACAATCCTATAGTTGGAATGATAATTTTTATAGTTTTTTTACATTATATAAGTTTACAAATACTAAATAAATAATTCCGGCGCGGTGGTCCGCTGTCGAGCGAATTTCATATAGAATGCGTGTTTCCGTGCTTAACAACCCATTTCTTGCTTAAGGTTCCGGTTCATGCTTTAGAACCTAAGCAGTTACTCAATTGTCAAGCACCGCTTGTAACTCATTTTGTCTGTATTTTTCGAAGGAAATACGCATAATTATCCAGTTGGTTGTACAAAACTATATGCCTCTAAAATTAGAAGTACGCACTATTATTTGCACTAGTATAAAGCTTACCTCTGAAACGGATTTGTGTCGTGGTCCGAGTTTCGACTTCCAACATGACGCCTATCCCATTAGCGAATTTTATTCGCTAATGGGATTTTATTTATTTCTTATTATAAAGCAATTTTCCCTCTGAGGTTGCGTTAAGTCCCTTTTAATGTTACAACGCCTTACTCCTAAATTATTAATATTTAAATAATTAAATCTTGAAGACAAGTATATATGCATTAACAATACACATCATATATCTTCTAACTAAATGGTAAGGGCTATTTGAAAAATTACCAACATATTGAAATCTATAATTTCATAATTAATTTTCTTTAACATAGGAGTAAATAATCATAAAAAAGATCTAATCAAATGTACTATCTATATACACCCCAAGTCCTAACTTAACCTTTTCCTTCCCTTTCGCTAATGATTTTAAAAGAAAAACTTACAACCTAAAAAAGACTCAGGACCTTTATAAGAGACATCCTTCCCTAAACACTTAACAACGTTTACTCAAACCATCTGAAAAACACAAGAACAGGAGCCAATAAACGCATTCAATTGGATTAAAAGCCATATATAACAGTACCAAATGCTGACTTTAGAAACAGGTTTATTTTAAAAGGGAAAAGGTTTTCATCGCTTTAAATATCTTTAGTTCGTTATAATTCTGGTAAGTTATATATGCCAACCAATAAGAAATTTAGCTGCGGGGGGATTTATCATGGGAAAATGTAATTACATTTGTTCGAATTTAAATTAACATATAAAGATGTTTTAGGTATTTTATTATTTATGAGCAAATCTGATTGTTGTATATGACGCTATTGAAGAATAATTTATTTAACTTTTATTCGTAGATATAGAAGTATTTATCCCTTGGTATATCCTTCGGTCCTAAGAGATCCTTCCATGTATATCTCCGGCTCATTTCACTCGTACCCTGCAAACATTGAGTTTTTTCTTTTATTTTCTTCTCTCCCCCGATACTCATTTCTAGTTCCGTCTGTTCTTTTTGTGACTTTTTGTTCTGTAATTGCTATTATACAATACCATATCCTACCACCTGTTCCAAAATGATAACCTTTATACAATCCTAAAAGTTTTATTGCAGCAAAAACTGATCGTCACTCTTTTCTAGAGAGAATATGGTCTTTTCCAAATGATTTAGCTTGGTTATTTTATGTTGAAATCAAATAAATTGATTTAATTGCGTGTTTTATTGGGTTATAAATGCGACATATTTCAGCATACTAAATACAAGGATCTTGAATAAAGGGGATGACGCATTAAGGAATATTTCTGACCCCATGGAAGTTGTATGAGATAGAGAAATAGGGGCAAACTTACCTTCCCCATGGTTATAATGGAAAAAATGTGCCAAACGCAGGTAAGGTTGCGAGGTTGTCAAGTTTGCTACTAAACTTTCTTTTGTGCTTCTCGTAATTGTTACATTTCTGTTGCATTGTCATTTGTGCTTAACTAATTTTAAATTTTGGATTATGCTTAGTCACTTTAGTAAGTAATAATTTAAGCGTGCTTATAACCTACTCAAGCAATATACAATGGGAAACCATTGAGAGGTAAGTTTGCCTCTAAAATTTAAAACCTGCGCTGTTAAAAGGATTGTAAGCATGCGTAGTTTGTACCAAGCATGTGCAGTAGGTTTTTGACGTGTGTTTCGTGTTGAATTCTCTCTATTTTTTTGGTTTTCGATGGGGTCATTTTTGTTGTATGGCAAATCGACTTAGTGAGTCATCCCCTGTATTCAAGATCCTTGACTAAATATAAGACAACTACAACTACTTTTTTCAAAGACAACTACAAGTAATGTATTACAATTTGTGAACCTCTGTCATTCCCAAGTGCCAAAACATGGTAAATATACGGGTCTTATATACGGGGGGGGGGGTACATTTCAAATACATCACCCTGATTACTCAGCGCCTAACGATTAACTTGGTATCTACCCCCACCAAGTCGACCTCTGGGGTTTAAATGCCTAATTATTATTTTTTAATTGTCTGCCATGCATGATAATCTGATTACCCAAATCTAATTTTCTACAGTAATTCAAAAAAGTTTCATTAGACATACAATTATATGGATCATTTTTGAAACTGTTTCATATCCTGGAAAATTTGATACAAACATCGCAGAATTGCGGCAATTTTTCCGAAATCTTTTTTTCCCTATACAATGTTTTAGAATTGATGAATTCTAAACCTAATTTTAAATTATAAATGAGTAATAGTCCTTATGTATAAATGCCAAACGATAGCTCGTGCAAAAATTACCGGAATTTAATTATATTTGTATCATTTTTTAGGCTATGACAATTTTTTTAATAATTAATACAAAGCTCTACTCAAATTTAACTTTTTATATATTTACATAACTTAAGTTTATTACAACAAAATATTTTGGCATGTGGAGGTCCACATGCCGGACGAATTTACTTTGAAGTGTTATTTCCGTGCTTAGCAATCCATTTCTTGATTTTGTTAATGCTTCAAAACCCAAGTAGTAGCATTGCTACACGCGACTTAATACGCTAAAACAGAATAAAGAATAGTATGGGTGTTTAAAATAAGTACGAATATAATGAGCAGTGCCGATTTAGGAAAGATGATGTGCAGTGCCGATTTTGGAAAGATAATGTGGTGCCGATTTTGGAAAGATGACTTGCAGAACCCATTTTAGAAAGATAATGTGCAGAGCCGATTTTGGAAAGATGACTTGCAGAGCCCATTGTAGAAAAAATAATGTGCTGTGCCGATTTGCAGGACCAAAAGAGTTGTAATGTGTACTGCTTAGGCTTATGAAGCATGGACCGAAAGAGTTGTAATGAATACTGCTCAGGCTTATGAAGCATGGACCAAAAGAGTTGTAATGTGTACTGCTCAGGCTTATGAAGCTAGACCAAAAGAGTTGTAATGAATACTGCTCAGGCTTATGAAGCATGGACCAAAAGAGTTGTAATGAATACTGCTTAGGCTTATGAAGCACTGACCGATAACTTGAGCATAAATTAGATTGTTAAGTACGGAAGCAAGCATTTCAATAAAAGAAATTCGCCCGGCTTGTCGACCCTGGCATAAGGGTCCAGATGCCAGCATTCTTTTTTTAACCACTTAGGTGCTTAGTAAACATTTACTATTGTAAGTTTTGAGAAGTAGCATAAGTTTTATTTATTTTTGTATAACAATATTGTTTTAGGATAAGAAATATAGTTTCTCCGCTCAGAAAGCAATTTTTCAAAAAGGAAGCCGTAAAAACATTATTTTAAATTAAACATCGTTATTATCTCCTGTCGAAGCCTTATAAAGTTGCATTGCTACTAGCTAGATATCAATTCTACGTACTGCATACTCTCGCACGTAGAATTAATGTAACGTGTTATTGATGTACTCTCGTACAGCATTAACACTCTCGTACAGCATTAACATTCTTGTACAGCATTAACACTCTCGTACAGCATTAACACTCTCGTACAGCATTAACACGCTCGTTCAGCATTAACATTCTCGTACAGCATTAACACTCTCGTACGCTTTAACACTCTCGTACAGCATTAACACTCTCGAACGCTTTAACACTCTCGTACAGCATTAACACTCTCGTACAGCATGAACACACTCGTACAGCTTTAACACTCTCGTACAGCATTAACACTCTCGTATTAATTTATAATCTATTAGATGGTTTTTTTTATAAACAAAAAAAATAAGAATAAATAAAAAAAAAATTATTTAATCAAACAAAAGATTATTATTCAAATAAAGAGAATTATTCAAACAAAAGATTGCTACGAAAAAGAAAAAGAAGAAAGCCTGTGTGGCCTGTTTGGAAAAAAAATGAAGAGCCATAGCAGGGCTACTGTTATGGTAAATTAAAAAAAGTTATCAATCTGATCATTTTATTTATAAAGATTGATTTTATATCGTGTAACACTAATTATGTAACTCTTGAGCAGTAAAAATTCACGAGGCACCGCCGAGATTCGAACTCGGGATCTCCTGTTTACTAGACAGGCGCTTTAACCAACTAAGCCACGGCGCCTTGATGTCAACTGGGCCCACTGTTTTGTACATAAGCATGTTACCCTAAGATGTTTAACTATATTTCATTTTACCTCTTTTTATCGATTTTCTACATAAAAATGAGCTTATTAATTCTAAAAACATAAATTGTATTTATTAGCCATAGGATCGCTATATCATGTAAAAATATAGTGTAATATTACAATTTATCTTGCCTGTTAAGTAAAGAGATAAATTATTTGAACCTTACAAGATTAAAAATAATGGTTTATGTTAGCTCGGAAATCTTTAAAATATTTTTGTGGTAACTTAATAAAATAGTAACATATTAAATATTATTACATGCATTCAGTTTAAATAAAAAAAAATCGGGTTCGGGGTACCTTGGAACTTTTCCTTATTACATCGAATGCGCTACGCTCATCCTCCCTGCTTCGGACTCGCTTCGCTCGTTCTCAGAAATACAGATCACAAAATTTATAATGCAACATGCCTTCGGACTCGCTTCGCTCATCTTCAGAAAGTAAATGCATACGTATCATTCTCAGCGGTCACCCATACAGCACTGACAACGCTCAATACAATGCTTCTTAATTTTTATGATCCATCAAAAATCAAGGATATACTGATCGTATTGAAACGAAACTTAGTGAACTTATTTATTATGTAATAATATACACTTGTACCAAATTTTCTATTTTTTTTTAAAAACGTACACAAGTCATTCAATAAAAATTAAACTAATGCCGTTTATGAGATGAAACTAGGCACACGTATCTGTCATAGTCACATGCAAGCCAAATCTCAATCCGGTCGCATCATTTTTCCGCGTTTGATGGTTTTTTCGAAATTTTCGCTGAGTCATAAAATATTTTCCGGATAGCACAATTGCAGCGGTATAGACTGATTTTTGTACAAAATTTCAACTCTCTAGCATACATTGGGCACTATGATAATAACAGACACACACACACACACACAAACACACACATAGAACCAACACGTACAAGCACACAAACAACTTTCCTAGAAATAATCAGGAGGCCTTAAAAACGCCTGAAACGGATAATTCTAGTTTCATCCCGGTTTTGGATTTTTTTGCAAACACAAAACTTTTCCTATATACCTAGGACTTATAGTAACGCTATAGTTCTAGGGTTTGGATCCCCTCCGCATGGTTCATACAGCTATTATTACTGTATTATGAGATCGTATCCCATACGATACGCGTATCTAGAAGTGTGTGTGAACGTACTAAATATTTAATTAAATTATTTTATGTTTTAAATTTAGGGCCTTTTTCTACAGGTTTCGGGCTGTAATTAGGTATGTTAAGTTGCCATCATTAGGTCTCGTCTTCGTATAAAAGGCCCTTAAACGTCTATGTATAATGTATAGGGGTCAAAAAGGTCTAAAATTTAGAATATATTTTTAATTGTTAAAAAAATATCTAGAGGCATCTTATGTTTTTAGGGCTCTGATCGAGTATGCAAGGGCCCATTTTGGCCCTAGTTTTGCGTATGAGTCCCTTTAAAAGACTTTATATTCAGGTAACAATAACAAATTGAAAATATTTTTAAATACTTTCAAAACATTATTTTGTACGTTCACACACACTTCTAGATCCGCGTATCGTATGGGATATACGATCTCTCAATGCGGTAATATTAGCTGTATAAACCATGCGGAGGGGATCCGATCGCATACGCTAGAACTAGGGAGATGAAATCTAAATGGATCCCCCGATACGCTGTATGTACCTTTCGAGAAAATCGTATTTAACGGATATCCTTCTCGTCGAAATTTAAATAAATATATTTCTTGTTTTAAACTTCCTTATAACCAAAAGTGAACCTTCACTATAAAAGACGCGATGTTTTGGCGGGATCAGTTATCACGTAATCTCGCACTCGATCAACTAAACAAATACGCTGTAAGAACCGTGAAGTTAGTTGACCGTATTGCATACGTAGGCAATACGACCGCCTGTTAAATACGCTGTGTCTACGTAGTAATTATTTGTGTCTAGGAGCTCTTCAAAGTATTTGGCCTCTTTCCCTCTGGTGAATATATTACATAAGTATAGTAAATAATTATAATGATATATTATAAGTTTAAATATTTTATATGTCAGTCATTTTTTTAATTTCCGGAGAAGTTCCGAGATACCCCGTACCCGATTTTATATTCCAGCTTGACGCGATTTTAATATAGTTTTTTTGTACGGATGTGATTTTTGTACCAAGTTTAATTATAATTAGATCAGTCATTCAAGCTGTAGCGAAATGTGTTCACCAATGCACTCATACATACTTTCATACATGCATACATACATACATACATGCATATTGACTCCATTTTTATTTTTATTTGTGTTAGGCTTCCCTCTCTTTTTAAGAGGTAGAAAAGGAAATAGCAAATGAAAGACATTATATCCTTTTTTCTTTCCGTTTTCTAAAAGAGGCTTTTTTTTAAAGTAAATACAAAGGGGAAAATTCTACGTTGCTTATTGAAGGGAAAAGGCACAGAAGCCATGTTTGATTAGTGTTGCTCATGGTCTCCGATGCTGAGCCCTTCCAATTCTGTTATAGAATCGTCAATTTTTCGTCTCTTGTCGCATATTTATTTTTGAAAACCTCGATTTTCCACCCCATCTTTGTACACTAAATATTAATCAGTAATATTCAAAGTCATTCTCAGTGTACATTTAATCAAAGAGCTGTCCTGTTGTCCCTTGCGACTAAGTCATACTTAATTTTGACTTTTAATTTCCGGTCATATGTACACAAACAGTATACGGGTCCTGAACTACAGTGTACACTTACTATTTAATCATTTCTGTCTTTGATGCTGTTGTTCATAATGTTTATACTTTTCCTTATTTATATATATATATATATATATATTATTATATATAATATATATATATATATATATATATATATATATTATATATATATATATACAAATGTTCAAAAGTATTAGTCAAAAACGTTATCTTTTTGACGTATATATGTCAATCTAATATCAACATAATATCTCTAGGACTGAAACGATGTATATTTGAAGACTGATACTTTTCCTCTTCTCTCTCAACGTACTAAAAATGCAACCGTTGAAGCGTGTGGAATAATATTCCTCACTACAACATAGTAGATAGCAGGATCTAATGTAAACACAACCAATACTAGCGTAATAGCATTGTTGACTGTTCTTACAATGACACAACCGTCATTACAATAACAAGTAAATATTTGTTGATGAGGAATGCGTTTATCTACTAAATGAGTTAATTTATTTACTCCTTCATTCAATAATATTCAGGTTTTATTTGTTTACTATTTTATCTATGGTCATTGTCTTAGGAAAATTCCTTTCAATGAATTCTTTGTCTGCATTAAAATACAGCTGCGGTTGTCTCAGGCTCTTGGTCTAATATGGGGAAAACCGAAATAAATATATTGATTATAACCTTAACTAACCCTTAAAGGAGGTTTTAATGAGGTTACACTGAGCCCCTGAGAGCCCTAAAAAGATGTTTTAGGCCTCTTAATGTATTTAGATAGGCTATGGCTCCTCTAGTATATATCTCTATGCATAATATGGTTTTTATCACTTGATATTGTTTTTTTTTTATAAATATTATTTAATATAAAATTAACAATAGCGGACTTACAGTAGGGTAATGATTTTTCTCTGTAATTTCAAAGACACACGATTACTGCATGACCTATAATTTTGTATATACGATGTTTCTAAAGTATCATATTTAGTTTTTCTTTTATAGTAATTTCTTTGATAGACTTTTGGTATCTCGAGTTCAATGGGATTTTAATATGGTGATGGAAGAGACCTGTCATTTTCCGAGCGGTTGCACGGTAGGAGCGTCTGGCTTGCATCAAGTTATCTACATCAGAATACGTGGGTTTCACGTCTCAGACAAAGCCAGGAGAGGGAAGACCTTTAGTAATCTGTTGATGGGGAGTCAGGGATAACCTCCCTTTTCAAGCCCTGTGTGCTTCAGGGGCGGTGCAGCCACGCGACGTCGTGCGGCAAACACGCGACCTCAGTCCGCTTCTCATTGTGGCCAACTGTTCTACAAAACGGATTGACTAAACTGTTGTTTTTAGGAAAAAGCTACACTTAATATTATCCTTCCAGACCTATACGCGATAACTACGGCTTGCGTGTAACTAGGCTTAACATATTTATTTTTCTTACAATAATTATCTCGTTATTATCAAACCATCATGAATCATTATTACTTTTGAAAATTATAAAAAGTGAATTTAGGTAAATCTTGTATCAGTTTAGAACATATTACATGAACACTTTTCATGTACAATCTATACACCGGCTTGAAAAGCCGGAAAATATGTACATAAATATACGTAGGTATACATACACACACACTCATTATATATAATATATATATATATATATATATATATATATATATATATATATATATATATTATATATATATATATATGAAGATTTAGGTCTTCCGGTGGTGACCGCGTCAATGTAGGTCACCACCGGAAGACCTTAATCTTCATGACAATAACCGCAGAAGCCTACGCAGTTTATTATATATTTATATATATATATATATATATATATAATATATATATATATATATATATATATATATATATATATATATATATATTCCGCCAGAGGTAAGTAGAATGAGTGTGATATTTAGTCAATAATCGATAATATAATAAAAAAGTTACTCTGAAAAACAATAGTTTACTAACAAATCCCTTTAGCCAACTTGGGAGATAATTTTCAGTGAAAACCCTTTGTTGACTGTTTAAATTGTCTGCAGTTTCGAACTGATGATGGCCTTTAGTTATGATGAATACGCGCTGCTAATAAAGTTATTTTCTGGAGAGATTTCTTTTCTTTTTTTTATTCAAAATTATATATTATGCATTGTTATAAACTCACCTCATGTTCAGATATATCGTAGGTCTAGGTCGAATAAGTGTGTACAAAATAAAAAAAATGTTAAGTCACACCCAGATTAGGTATTAAACGAATATTCCATACCCCCCCCCCCCCCAACATCCTATCAATTAATTATTACAAAACACCGGAGATTAGAATTGTTTTTTTTTTTAGGTTTTCATATGTGTTTCGCTTAAAAGAGTCAAGACAAAGACGCCGGAAACTCAGAGGTTTTCTCGGCCACGCGACTTCGTAATAAGATTCGGTTCGATGGATCGAATGAAAGGTTTCCTAGTTATTAAATCAGAGCAAGTAAGGGCAGGTGGGTTAAACTCCCTGGAGATTTTAATATCCCTACGGTGAATGGGAAGCAACTAGACCATCATCTGCCCACAAACACCTGGTCTTAATACAGTTTTTAGTAATAACATTCAAACGTAAGCCTTATGTTTTATAACCATGACTCAGTTCATTTAACTAGACAGAGTTGAAAAAAAACAGTTTGCTCTAACCTTATTAGAACTGACCACATCACCCTCTAAATTAATTAAATTATTAATTTTACTCTAAAATATAAATAATTAGAATTTAAGGATGTGTTGAGGATGAAATGTGTCTGGAATAATGGTCTGTGAGACGAAGTGCTTTGTCAATGTTTTTCCACCTATTTTCGATCAAATCGTGATTAAAGATTGTGTTGGGTACGGGGAACCTCGGTACCATTTAAGGTTCACATAAGATTAACTTATTTTATACTGATCTTAAGGTTAGATTTACTATTGTGTCCAAAAAGTTACTTCTTACACCTCATGCTTACATAAAGTTCGTAAATATTACCTAAAACTCAGTATTCTTTCAAGAACGCTTAAACGCTTTTACGTCTCCAACGTAAAAGCGATGGACTATTTATTTACTATATTTTACGTCTCCAACGTAAAAGCGATGGACTATTTATTTACTATATTTTACGTTCCAACGTAAAGCGATGGACTATTTATTTATTATATTTTACGTCTCCAACGTAGAAGCGATGGACTATTTATTTATTATATTTTACGTCTCCAACGTAAAAGCGATGGACTATTTATTTATTATATTTTACGTCTCCAACGTAAAGCGATGGACTATTTATTTATTATATTTTACGTCTCCAAACGTAAAAAGCGATGGACTATTTATTTATTTATATTTTACGTCTCCAACGTAAAAGCGATGGACTATTTATTTATTATATTTTACGTCTCCAACGTAAAAGCGATGGACTATTTATTTATTATATTTTACGTCTCCAACGTAAAAGCGATGGACTATTTATTTATTATATTTTACGTCTCCAACGTAGAAGCGATGGACTATTTATTTATATATTTTACGTCTCCAACGTAGAAGCGATGGACTATTTATTATTATTATTTTACGTCTCCAACGTAAAAGCGATGGACTATTTATTTATTATATTTTACGTCTCCAACGTTGCGTTCCAACGTAAATGATGAACACTGAGTTTTAGGTACTATTTACGGACTTTATGTAAGCATATGAAAACTTTGAGTTAAATTTATGAAAACTCTAAGTTAAATTTATGAAAACTTTGAGTTAAAATTATGAAAATTTTTAGTTAAATTTATGAAAACTCTTAAGTTTCATAAATTTGTATAACTCGAGCTTTTGAGAGGCACAATATTTAAATGTCGTTTACGCGACAAAGGATCAAAGAATGTCTTCCCGCATGAGGTCCAGTTTTCTCTGCAAGAGAAAACTGCATTTGCTCCCGAAGTTGTTAAGCCGAGCGAGATAAATTAGTTGCGGCTTACCGAGTAAATTAACTTCACTTGTGTTTCCCGATGAATAGCCGAGGGAAATAAAGAGAGAGCGAAAATTATTCGATACATTTTGCGTATTAAATTATATCCTCAACTAGTTGGCTAGTGTTCAATACCTCCAATATTTAATTCCTTTAATTACAACTTTTACAAACACTTGTTGGTCAATAAACATATACTTTATAAACTTTAACTTTATATATTTTTAAATACATATACTATTATGATACAATCCCCCTTTCAATACAATACCCTTTATGATGCAATCTATTATAATCGTTTCCAAAAACAGCTGTTATAAATCATGAACAACATAAATAAATAAATAAATGCCCGTTTTAGGGCCTTTCGGCCCATCAGGGTATTCACCCTGCGGGAACCATCTCAGGTGGGTAGCATCTACTACACTCTAAGAATTAATTAAAGTTGGCGAAATCTTTTTAATACAAATACTAATCATAAAATCTTAGAGCATAGCCCGGGCTGCGAACCCCGGACCTCTGGTGCCGAAATCGAACGCCTTTACGATCACGGCCACGGAGGCAGCTTGAATCAATGAAAGAAATGTCACGTTAACGCAGCTATGAACAACATAAAATAACAAAATTAAACACTTAATAAATACACTTTATTTTACTCTCAATACCTGTCTGTTTCTCCATACCTAGAGCAGGAAAATGATTTTCCATTCCCTTCTAGCGACAGATGAAATAAATTTAAAGTAAACTATAATTTTTGCCTTTTTTTTAGCCTGCTATCTCATTTTTAATTTAACATGTTTTATTTTTGTTTTTTACTACTTTTTAAGTTTAATAAAAAAGATGATAATTTATAAAGTTCCTTTTTAAATATTTTTTTAGTTTAAATTAAATATACTTTTAATTTTTTTTTATTTATTATATTTATTATTTATTTTTGTTAAATATTTAACATTAGTTTAAAAAAAAAATGTTCAATAAAATTGGGGAAGTGGTAGAGCAGAAGCCTAAAAACTTCTGATCTTCCCCCATTATTTTCATTAGTTGTGTAAAAATTTTATATTTTTGTTACTTTTATGCCTGTGTATTAACTTTTTGAAATAATAAATGGTTTTTTATTTATTTATTTATAATAATAAACACATTGTAAATTAGTATTTTGTACACGTAGTACAAAAGTATTTTTGAAGTTATATGCAATGAAATCGAGAGCGAATAGGAACCGAATGAAAATATGAGAGGAATAAAAAAAATTCTTCGCATTTTAAGGCAGGGAATATCCCAGTTTCTAATAAAGAAACAAAAATTGGCCGCAAGGGTTTTTAAGTGCGGGTGCGGTTTGTTATTGAATATACAAATATTTGATCATACAAAGAGGGATACGGTTTTTTCAAAACTTGTTTGCGCTTAGGGTTGATATGCCCTTTGTAAAAAGTTTATACAGAAGGGTGAAAATCTGCGGCTTTTCAAGTAAATTATCTCAAGTTGCTATGTAAATTAATGAAAGACGTTTCAATCAATTGCAATAATTTTTTAACTTTCTTGCACAATTGATGAGAATGGGCATTAGGCTATAGTGTATCTAAAAATCAGAGGAATTGGTTTACAGTGTCTTAGGAATTGGTTGTTTTTTAATTTAAGGTGATTTAGAGTCTGACCAAGAAGTTAAAACGGCTAAAAAGACAAAACATTTAATGTTCTATATCGTATATTTTAGACCAGGCCTGGGCAAACTACGACCCGCTTTTTTATGTTGCCCGCAGGCAAAATTAAAATGTTTGGAAAAAAGATATAATAAATAAAAAAAAAAAATTGGTATATAAGCAAATAAATTATTTAATTCAAAATTATTATGAAAAGTTATATACAAAGATAAGGAAATAATGGATTGCTACTTTAACTTTAAAGTTCGGAGAAACAAAAACTAGTATGATCAGAAACAGTTACATAAAGAGCGGCCGCCTATCATATCAATTCTCAATGTCGGATTCGGCGAATTTTAATTATTTCAGCGAATTTTTATTTTCACAATAATAAGATAAAAAAAGCTATTTTGCCTTCTGTGAATTGCCGAAAAGGAGTTGATAAAAAACAATCCCTCTGATCTTTTATTTCATAGGAATACTTTTTAAAATTATTTTTACACCTGGTATACAAGCAAAATTTGTCTTCTGTTATATTTCAAGATCTGACGGAGTATATTCGTCAGATCTTAATGAAAAAACGTTACGTTTTTTCTGTTTAGTGCTAAATTTGAGTTTAGTAAAACACAAGCGTAACTGCAATTTGTAGCGGATTTAGCATACTTTAAAATTTAAGGAATGCGGCCGGTGATTGGCTGTAAAAAGTCTAAGCGGCCCTTTGCTAGAAAAGTTGCCCAGGTCTGTTTTAGACTGTAGCTAATGTCACTATAGCATCCTTTAGTTGTTAAAAGGTCAATAATATGTTAAAAATCTTTGGAACTTTAAAATAGAAATATTTTGTTTTATTGATTTAGTGATAATATGATAAAGACCCTAATAAAGTAGAACATTGAGCTTTTATTTTAGGGATGAAGCGAATTCAGCTTGATGTGGAAAAGCAATATTCTTTTTAGAAATCTTTGGTGCAATGCATGACACTACAACATGTACATGCATGGTACTACAACATGTACACGCATGGTACTACAACATGTAAATAACACATGGATTGAATCTGTAAAAGATGAAGTTGAGTTTGACAACTAAACAAGATTATGCCTCCTCCTCCTCATAATTATATTGATTACCAAGAGAGTAAAGTTTAACATAACTCCCTGAGCAATAAAGTTGATTTCCGACACGAAAACTGATAGTCCAAGAGCAGGACTTGAGAAATGTCACTCATTTTGTACTACTTTAAACCAAATATTTCTGAAAATATGCCTTGAATTAT
Organism: Microvelia longipes; assembly: GCA_018340805.1. Lineage (NCBI taxonomy): Eukaryota > Metazoa > Arthropoda > Insecta > Hemiptera > Veliidae > Microvelia > Microvelia longipes. The sequence continues at coordinate 5,880,017 of JACMZG010001863.1, forward strand.
GAAGAAAATACATAGTCTGTCTATCCAGATTTAAGGAGCCCTTTATATGATTGCGCATGCTCAAAATTTTATAAAATCACACAAATTTTAGTTTTCCTTAAATAAGTGGTTTTCTATGGGTCTTGTGCAAAACATAAAGGGTACATTTTTTAAAGGAGATAAAATGTTTTATCATACATAGTTATTAAAAGCGTTTAATCATCAAAATCGGATGACTTTGCTATGGCTAATGTTATGGCTCTTTGAAAAACACCAAAACATAATATTTTTTTGCAGTCAGCAAAATTCATTGAAAAAAGAAATGATCAAGCGCATTTATATATAGGGCTCTACTCTGGATAGGAGGACTATGGTTTTCTTTCATAATTTACAATATATATGAAAATTTCCTTCGAAATTTTCATATATATTCAAGTTAACTTAATTCGTCTCGTACCGACGGGATATATATATATATATATATATATATATATATATATATATATATAATATATATATATATATATATATATGTGTGTGTGTGTGTGTGTTTTGGCATGCTCCATATGAATATTACATGCTATAGGCTCCATTTTTATTTTATTTTCTTAGGACTTTGGGAATTTTGATATATTTATTAATAAATACAAATTTACAACAAAAAATTAAGTATTTACAATTCTGAAGTTTTCCGTATTTTACATATATTTCCTTTATTGGTAAATCACAGCTATGTAAATTTCTGTTCATGAATTCTTCTTATCAGTTTCATCAAAACCCTTTTCAGCAGTTTATTTTATCGTAGTAATATTCTAAGTGAAGGGCTTTCAGCGTCTGAGGATGAGTTTGCAATATTTCAGTTTTTATTTTATTTTTGCCATATATTAATAGTCATACTTACATTCCTTGAAAGAAATAGGGGACTAAATAAGGTGAAAATATAAAATACTAATAATAATATTGTAGTTAATTATATAAGTAATAATGTTATATATAATTAGATAAATTTAGGAAGTCTATAAGTATACTCTTATACTTTCTCTTTTTTTTTGTTATAATTATTTTATTTTTATTTATTTATTTATTTTTTTGTTTACATTTATTCATTACCTACTTTGATATTCATTTAGTTATTTATGTTTTTATTTATTTATTTATTTTCATAAAATTATTATTTTCTATCATATAAATAGATACATAATATGTTTTTAAAATTTAAGTTGATGATAAATTATACTTAATGTATAATTTAACAATGATACAATTATTATAAATTTTACATTATATACATTATACAATTATTACATTCATTTTTACATTAATATATATTTTTTATTACACTATGTGTGTGTGTGTGTATGGGTTTATAGATATGTCTAGACAAGATTTTTGTTCCCAACTTTCTAACGCTTTCTAGGATAAAAATGAAACTTGATACAAAAATCAACCATTTTAATGTTCCTAACCTTAGGGTTTATGACATATTTGTGATGACCATAAACCCACAATAATGATCCCACAAACATTTAAAGAAATCTAATGGTAACAGTAGTGATAAAATCGATAGAAGTCAACAGTTGTTCATACAAATTAGATGCTAAGATTAGCATTTGTCTTAAGTAGAACAATCAGTGTAGTTGGAGGGAGGTCAGAGGTATATTGAGCTGGGTGCGGTCTGTAACCATCCCAGTATTTGATAATGACCTTAATCCCAATACTATCTAACACTTTTACTTTCTCTTTTCTTTTATTTATTTGTCAGTTGATGCCAGAATTATGAACAGGGACTTGTAAAAACATCAAATCTAAGAGATTTGTCAAACCCAAAATCCAGTTCACTCCCGCGTTCTAAGCTTTTCATCGGATTTTTAATTTAAATTTGTTACACTATTATTTACATTCTGATACGGATTATTTTTTACTTTTTTCGGCACCCAGCAAATTAGGCGTTAAGACATCGCATAGGCTCGGGTAGTGCTGCTCCAGAAGATTTTTTTTTATTTTATCTCTCCTACAACCGTAGGTATACTAACATACAGGCATTCGGCCAATAGCAGGAGGACGTCCTGTGCCACAGTATGTCTTTACGTACGGAAATATCCGTATTCGTACGGGATTTTGACGGTCCGTAATGAAATCATAAGGAAATTTAATAGGTAGCAGTAGTTATCATTATAGTTCATATTTATCGTGCAATTTTAGCAAATTTCACTGATAAAATGAGCTTTTGACGGTGTGTCATGGAGGGAGGGGTTTGCAAGCCCCCTTCCATCCAAGAATATATATATATATATATATATAATATATATATATATATATATATATATATATATATATATATATATATGTGTGTGTGTGTGTGTGTGTGTGTGTGTGTGTGTGTGTTTGTCTGTGTGTACGAGACTTTTGTTACTTGACGTTTTTAAGGGACACAATAAATTTCGAACGGTTTCTCGGATCGAAATGAAACTTGGTATAAAAATCAAACTTGTTAATGCCCCGAACCCTGTTGTTTGTGTAAATATGTGTGACGTCATGAATCCCCAATAATGATAAAAAAATCACAAATAAAAAAAGAAGACATCAAAAAGTGTTAAAAACGGTTTAAAATTTTTCTGACATGTACTATTATGTCTAGTGAACAAAACCGTAAGCATGAGCTTTTTTGGCCAATACCTTTGAATGTATGGCCTATACCTTCGCATGTATCGTGGCAGTATACCACTTATATTAACCAATAATATGACAAACTGAGGTAGGACAACAACGATATGGCAGCGAAGCGTACTTTAATTAATTACGTATAACTTAAAAATCGGGTTTGGAATAGCTTGGAACTTTTCCTCATTACATCGGATTCGCTACGCTCATCCTCCCCGCTTCGGACTCGCATCCCTTGTCCTCAGAAATACAGTTCGCCAAATTTATACTGCAACATGCCTTTGGACTCGCTTCGCTTGTCTTCAGAAAGAAAAATGCATCCGCATCATTCTCAGCGGTCACCCATACCGCATTAATAACCTCGCTCAATGCTCCTTAATTTATATGATCCAACAAAAATCACAGATATATTTGTCGTATTGAAACAAAACTCAGTACTTATTAATTAGGTAATAATATACATTTGTACTAAATTTCAACTCAATTGGACCATTTCCTAAATTTTTACAATTTTTTAATAAACGTACACAAGTCATTCAATAAAAATTGAATTAATACTGATAGTAAGATGAAACTTGGCACATTTGTTAGTCTTATACATAGTCACATGCGTGCTAAATCTCAATATGATCGCATAATTTTTCCGCGTTTTATGATTTTTTGAAAGCTTTGATGATTTATTATTGCGGGTTATTAAGGTCATAAAAAATATTTTACGTGTAGCACAATTAAAGTGGTAGTCTGATTTTTGTACTAAATTTCGACTCTCTAGCATAAATACACTGGACGCTACGATAATAACAGACACACACACACTACACATACAGACTGACAACTTTGCGAAAACCACTCAGGAGGCCTTAAAAACGCCTGAAACGGATAATTCCGGTTTCATCCCGGTTTTGGGTTTTTTTGCAAACACAATACTTTTCCTATATACCTACGGTATAAACGAGGAAAAAAAATAATTGCCTCACTGGATAGTATTGGCTTAGACAAAAATGCGTATAAATAGTATAATATTTGATATTTATTGCTTCATTGAAATTTTTATTGCCTGAGCTATTAAGCGAAGCAGGGGCAGAGGATAATGCTATATTTCTTTTTAACACTTGTTTAAATAAAACAGGTTTAAAATATAAGAAAAACTATTCATGGCTTAACATATAAACTATGAAGGATATAGATTTAACAAGGGACTTCCCCAGGGTGAGTTGACAGGTCCTGACATATTATTATTGTTTGGAGGGGTTTCGTTCTGGAAGGGATGAATGGTAATTATAGCATTTAGTAAGGTATTGATGGTGACATACTGTTTACCATTTGGTATCCCTCTGCATTAGAAAAGCTTTTTATGGCTTAGCTTTATACATATGAGGGTCCTTTAAGCAATGAAAAGAAGTGATATAAAGAGTTGAAATGGCTGTAGGGTGTAAGTTTGAATCTAATCCAACTCCATTTATAAAGTATAAGAGGTATCATTAATCAACTGAGTACTATTTACTAAAAAAAGATTTTTTTCACTCTCAACGCTTTTGTTTCCTATATGTTCATTAGTATTCATATCTGTGGTGGATTTGCAATAAGTTTATATTTATCTACTCCTTGTATTGTAATTTCTACTTACAGTCTTGTTACCTCACACTGTAAATGTAATTTTACTCCCTAGGGAGGAAAAGTGAAAGTGTACCCAACTTGAAAGAATTTTTTTGTATAATTTTTAGGAATTTTAGAAAATTTTTAGGATTTTTTTCGGTGTTATGTTGGTACTACGGGTAGAATATACAATATACACACGCTAATGTTTAAATTACAAAAATAGTTGACACAATATAATTGTGCGAGAGACACTAGTCAACTATTCATGTTTTGCAAAACTCGGTAGTATCAAAATGATATACAAATATAGTATTACACATTATTCTATTGACAGCTTACAATAAAATAATGTGAAGATAGTGGCTTTATTCTCTCTTCATCAGAGTAATTGACAAGGTAAGAATAAACTAAACTAACACAATAACAATTAAGGAGCTGAAGAATATATTAATAGTTGTTAGTATTAGTTCTCTAGTCGTAGATAAACTTTAATATGCAACAAGGGATGAAAGTTTTCAGCTCTCGTATTATCTCCCTCGTCAAGCCTCAGGAGCCAAAATGTTAAATGTTAAATGTTAAATGTTCCCTCGGCAAGCCTCGGGAGCTAGTTTATCTCCCTCGGCCTACCGGCCTCGTGAGCTAATGAAGTTTTCTCCTTCGGCGCTGCCTTAGGACGAAACTTTAACTTGAGCTGTAAAACTTACTTTCATCCCTTGTTCCATAAATAACTATTTTTTTACTTTTCTTTACCTTATACTATAGATAATAGAGAAAATATTGTTTAAGTGTACCTTTTTATACTTAAATCAAACACTACACCACTTTAAAAGGTCACAATATTGCACCTTGCAATAACCAAGTATATATTTTTACTTTTTTTCCTCTCTTTCCACCGTAGGTATAAGGGAAAGTATTATGTTCACCCTAAAAATCCGTAACTGAGGTTGTATCATAGTTACCTGGTTACCTATGATACTTTCCTGGTCTGGTTTCCTGGTTCAGGAATTGTCGTGACGTTCTGAGTGATTTTTATAATGCTGTTGTCTTTGTATATGTGTGTGTGTGTGTTACGCAGCTGACGATCTATCTGTCTGTGTTAGGCATACCTCACAATGTATTTATGCTAGAGAGTTGAAACTTTAATTATTATGCTCTATATGGTCAGCTGAAATTTGTATAGACTAAAGTAATATATACACAAAGTAGGGAAACAAACGCGATCTCTGTCAGACCTGAAATATAGTTCACATTTTGTCCACCAGGGAGTTGCCTCAAATTTTTTTATGGGCGCAGCCATCTTGTTTTACCCTTATGAATGTAAACAAACTACTTAGGGTACTCAACATTTTTGTTTTTACTGCATTTCTTTGTACATGTTAGGATAGAGATATGTACTAGAGGGGCATAGCCTATCACAATACATTCATGGGCTCTGTGTAACCTCATTGCAACCTCCTTTTATAGTGAGTTAAGGTTATAATAAATAAATTTATTTTGGCTTCCCGCACATTTTTGTGTTATAATTTGTATTTTTAACATTCTACTATATAATTTATTGTAATTTGTACTGAATTTTTGATTTTATTTGTAAGCGAAGGTGCTCAGGTTACTTTTTTGATGTTTCAAAATTGAACCTATAGCGCCCCTCTAGTAATAATATCTCTATGCTTGGTAGCATAAAATGTTAATAATTTGCGTGAGGAAATGTTTCGTCACATCCGATAGAGGTTTAAGTGCGAATCTTTAAATACCTTATAAATGTGTTTGTTTTATTACCTTGAATGAGCGGCTAATTAACTTTTTTTCGTGCGTGCACTGCTTAACTTAGTACATTTCTGCGAGTGATTTGTTTTCTCCCTTTAAATATTTAATGTAATTTAATCAGTTTAACCTAAAAAGTTCAAATATAATTAAAGGAATAGTAATTTTAAGTTATATTATGGCATTACACAGTCTACTGTATGTTCTTCATAATCTTAATAAAAAATATGTGATTACTATAGTTTCTCTTTTTCTTTAACTAAATTATTGTAACAATTATTTTACAGAATTTAATACAAAATCATTAAATTAGCTAGTACATATTAAAGTACGAATTCCATAGAGATATTATTACTAAAGAGGTCCTATAGGTAAAATTTTGAAACATTGGAAACATCGCCTGACCACCTTCGCTTATAAAAAAATAATCAATACAAAATTTTAATATTTTATATAGGAGGACGTTAAACATACTAATCAAAACACAATCAATGTGCGGTATGCCGATTTATTATTACAACCTTATTATTACAATCTCACTCTTGAAGGAGGTTTTAATGAGGTTACACAGAGCCGCTAAATGATGTTTCAGGCATCTCAATGCATTGAGATAGGCTATGCCCCCTCTAGTATATATCTCTATATGACGAAATCAAGATAAAAATTAAAGCTCTTCTAATGTTATCAATGTTGACAATAAAATTAAATAAAAAACCTAAATCCTAAAATGCTCATTCGCAGTTATTCCAATTTTACATAGAGATATTATTACTAGAGGGGCCTATATGTTTAATTTTGAAACATTGAAGAAATAACCTGACCACCCACCTGACCAGTACAAAATTACAATTACTTATATAGTATAACGTTAAAAATACAAACCAAAACACGAATAATATGCGGGAAGCCGATAACAATTGATTTATTATAACCTTAATTCGCTCTTTAAGGAGGTTTCAATGAGGTTCAACAGAGCCCCTGAGAGCCCCAAAATTATATTTTAGGCCTCGCAATGCATTGAGATAGGCTATGCCCCCTCTATTATACATCTCTATGCAACTTTTCGATAATAGTTTTTATTTTAGAGCCAGCTATCAGCTGATCACGCATGTCTTAATTTTTTTACACAGGTTAGCATAGAAGTTTCCCTACTTGGTTTATATATTACTTTAGTATAGACTATAGACGACTTAGATTGAAAATTATGTATACAGATTCATGCAATGACGTCACCGCCGGACTACACCTGAATGATTTAAGAAATGATTTAATTCATAGGAACCCTTTCAATTGAATCGTTTTATGAACTTTATCAGCTTGGAATGAGCCTAAGGAATAAATAAATAATAATTTAATTTGTTGAACAACATAAAGCATATTGTTTGACAAATTTATTTGTTATTTATTCAAGCATATTTCTCACCAATATAATGCTTAATTTACTTTTTATTTTATTAACTAGTAGTTTTTATCCGAGTGATTGATAATCCACTGTACTTGTTTAATTAAATTGAAAATAAAACAGGGGAAAGAAAAGTGTCGCAGGGCCCTAGCACGTTTCCAAGTTTTTCTTTCTGTATAAACTCCGGCACTATTTACTCTCTTCCCCTAGTTCGTTTCCGGTTGGACAAATAGTTTAAATTAATTAAGAGGTTAGGATGTTTAAAGGGGGGTTTTTGCTGGAGAGTTGAGTACGAATGAAGTTCTTGGATTAAATAGTTAAAAGCTTTGAGTTAAAAAATTACTCTTTTGGGTAAAATCAACTCAAATAATTGGATGAAGTTGGATCTTCATGAAGCTCTTTTTTACGTACTTGTAGGATCACTGCATAATAAGATGTTTTAGGATGAACATAAATAGAGGCCACCGTAAAGAAACGAATGATTAAAATTCTCTCTAAAATTAACTTTAATAATTAATAAATTAAATGCTTTCGAAGTAACAAGAGTTCATCATCAGTGTCTATCGAACAAATAAGATCTATGAAAATAATAAGAAACTCGACGTGATGAAATATGTAATTATTTATGTCTTGCTTCCCTGTGCCCTAAAAGTAGTGGCATGCATTGAATTAGCAAAAAACAATATCAACATTTTTCATCGACTGTCGACGTTTCAATACAAAAGAAACTCTCACTGTATGGTTTTTATACTTACTCTCACATAAAGAGAAATAATCAATAAAGAAAGAACTGTCCGCCGTATTAAGTTTTGGACATTTTAAATCAAGGATGTTGAATAAAGGGGATGACGCACTAAGTCGAATTGCCACTCAACAAACTGACCCCATCGAAAATCAAAACATAGAGAAGAATTCAACACGAAACACACGTCAAAAACCAACTGCACATGCTTGGTACGAACTGCGCATGCTCATGATCCTTATGACTGCGCAGGTCTTAAAATTTAGAGGCAAAATTAACTCTCAATGGGTTTCCCATTGTTTTGCTTGCGAAGGTTATAAACAAATAGAAAAAAGTTCATACTTTTTAACTGTTTTTTTTTTGTTAATATTAACGAAAAGTTAACGGTAAAGCTTCAATTACTCTAACTAAAGTGGCTACCAAGAGTCCAAAATGTAAAGTATAAGCACAAATGATTTGATAAGCACCAAATGTAACAATAATGAAAGCACTGAAGAAAGTTGAGAAGCAAACTCGACAACCAAGAACTGTATAACAACATAGCTACATAACCTACGTTTGGCGCCTTTTTAATTATAACCTAAGGGAAGGTAAGTTTGCTCCTATTTCTCTATATCATACAACTTCCATGGGGTCAGAAATATTCCTTAATGCGTCATCCCCTTTATTCAACATCCTTGTTTTAAATTGAAACAACCAACCAACCATCTCTCACTAACAAATAATAATCCCAATAGCTCTGTTCGCTGAATAGAAACTGTTATCGTTTGATTCTTTAAGAGAGACTATACCTTCTTATACTAAGTAGTAAGTTAGACAGACAAGGAAAATAAGTAAGAATAAAACAAAAAAACAAGCGAAAAACATTTTGCTTGGATAAGTGTAAAAATAAATTGTGATTGTCTCAATAAGAAACCCAGGAAAAAGAGTGATGGTCTCTGAAGTATTTTTCACTTGCTGGTCTGGTCACGTTCCAGCTCTTTATTGCAGCCTAAGTTGAAAATTTTAGTAGAAACTTCAAAGAAGGAATATTCTGGAATCATGCTTGGAATCGGAAGGAGAATAAAGTGTGAATTCACGATTCACTGTATCATCGCAGAAAGAGCCCCTAATACAGAGCTCTCGCCTTCATACATATTCAAGCCCTTTGGCAAAACCCAACACGGCTTTCTCATACTAACACTTCAATAAATTATAAAAGACTAGGCTTTGTTTTGCCAGCCTAGTTTAATTAAATCCGGAATAATATATAAATTTACTCTAACCTATATCACATTGATACTGGAAAATACCAAAACAATTAATCTGACCTGATCCTACAACTTGATAAATACTTTTAGAGAGATAAAGCTTTGCGTGAAAAAAGCTGGTAGCAGAATTTAATTAACAAATAATTTATGCTTCAAATAAAATTTAAGAAAAAAAACACCAAAATGTTTAATTAAAACTCCCCAATACAAAGAAGGGGCCTAGGCGTCCCAGAATACCTTTTTTGTCCAAATGGACTTAAAATCAAGTAAAATAAAATTTCTGAACTTTCAATTCCTCAACTAATTAACTAATGTTTTAATAAGTTTCTAAGTAAATAAAATTTACAAAATTACTTATATAGTGACTTATATAGGAGAACGTTAAAAATACAAACCAAAACACAAACAATGCGCAGAAAGTCGACCTTAACTCACTCATAGAAGAGGTTTCAATGAGGTTACACAGAGGCCCCTGAGAGCCCCAAAAATATGATTCAGCTCTCTTAATGCATTGAGATACGCAATGCCCCCTTTAGTATAAATCTCTATGCTAAAAGGGAAATAAATGAGTAGAGGTTGTAATGTTGCAGGTTAAAAAGTCCGAAATTCACACTACGTGTGAATTTCGGACTTTTTAGCTTGTTTCTATTAATACTTTTTATATAATATTACTTAAAAATTGGAAATAATTTCAAGCATAGAGATATATTAATAGAGGGGCCATATTGGTTGAATTTTGAAACATTGAAAAAATTACCATACCACCTTCGACTATCAATATAATCAAATAAAAAGAACTAAATTACAGTGACTTATATAGTAGAACGTTAAAAATACACAAACACAAACAATGTGCAGAAAGTCGAAAACAATAGATTTATTATAACCTTAACTCACTCTTAGAAGAGGTTTAAATGAGGTTACACAGAGCCCCTGAGAGCCCCGAAAATATGTTTCAGGTCTCTTAATGTATTGAGATGCACTATGCCCCCTTTAGTATATATCTATATGATTTTAAGTATTAAACATTTTTATAAAATACCTAAAAAATATAATTTGAGGAAAGTATTATATAGTAACATTGATATTTTTGGCTTCCTTAATTTTTTTTACCAGCTGTTTATGAATCGACAGTTTTTTAACTTAATTTATTATTTGTTGATTTATTTTGTTTAAATTAAATTGCAAATCTAAAACGTTGTTAAGAATCACTAAAACTGTATACAAAGTACACTAATTTTGCTGTAAAATATAATAAATCAGAATAGATGTGAAGATAATAAACATAGAAATACTGTTGAGACTGACGAATTACTACATAGAGATGTTATTACTATTGCCCATATCAGTCAGTTTATAGGTTAAATTTTAAAACATCGAAAAAATTACCTGACCAATTTCAGTTGTAAATATAACCTAATAATTAGTACAAAATCACAATAACTTCTGATAAAATCAAAATAAATCCAATCTGCGGAAAGCCAAAATCAATAGGTTTATTATTACCTTAACTCACTCATGAAGGAGGTTTCAATATTATTACACGGAACCCCTGAGAGCCCCAAAAAGATGTTTCAGGCCTCTCAAAGTATTGAGATAGGCTATGCCCCCTCTTGTATATATCTCTATGAATTACTAGACCAAAATCAAGCAAACAATTACCTCGTCTACACGATGTTTTGAACACTGGATTAAACACCAACAATTGTTTTCCGGGTTTATAAACTCCACAAACGTCTACACAATAGGGGTTCAACCCGGGATTCAACACCTGTACTATTATAAGGCGCGGTCGAATATCTAGAACGTTGGATCACCAACAAACTTTTTTTATAATTTTTTTTTCAAAATTTTCAGTAATTAGCCGGATTTGTGATAAATGAAGCCTATTTCTGTAATTTGCACGCTCTTTTTGTTAATCTCAAAGAGTATTTACATTCACTCAACGATTTATTTTTAATCTAACTTGGTACATACATAACTACTGTTAGACGTCAATGTTGACAAGTTATAACCTCTTCTTAGTGGTTATCCTATTGTATCTCTAAGTTTTTTTCTGTTTTTATTTAAATGTAGCCCTTTCTTACATAATTATATACTTTTATAACTTCATTTTTATTATTATAAATTCTTTCAGTATTGGAAGACATTTGTAAATCACATTTTAGTAAAGTAGAATGATAATGAATAAATAAAACCAAGCAAATAAACCTAAAATTATTATAAAAATACAAACAAAACTGAACAGTGAAAATTGTAGAGTATATATCATAGAGGTATATTATTAGAGGGGGCATAGCCTATCTCAATGCATTAAGAGATCTGAAACATCATTTTGGGGCTCTCAGGATTTCTGTGTAACCTCATTGAATCTTCCAAGAGTGAGTAAGGTTATAATGAATTTATTGTTTTCAGCTTCCTACACATTGTTTGTTTTGATTTATATTTTCAGCGTTCTACAATATAAGTCACTGTATTTTTTTTTCTCTTCATTTGATTATATTGATGGTCGAAGGTGTTCAGGTTACTTTTTTGATGTTTCAAATTTTAATCTATAGTGCCCCTCTAGTAATAATATCTTTATGTCTCTATGTATAAAATAGAACTAATAAAGATGTTTAATAATTCTAAATAATAACTTAAATCTAAACAAAGATCGATATTTTCTTGGGGAGCATTTATTTTTTTTTAGGTTGGCCATTCTTAAAAATCAACATGATTTGTAGTTATTCGTTTCTGTTTTGTATTTTACTTAATGTTTTGAATATTTTTAAAAACATGAATTATTCTTTCCTTAATTTGTGTTCACTATTTATTGTTATAACTGCTTTAATCTACAAATTAGTGTCTTTATTAAAAGATGCATATATGAAGAATGTAACAAGAGAAAACGAAAATACACTGCTCTCAAAAGAACCAATGTCATAAGCAGTGTTTATTACAGCGAACCGCGACTTAAATTTGAGCTAAAGAATGCATTTACTTTACCAATAAAGTTTTAAACAGCAGACAGCATAATGCTGCTAAATCAATATTTTGATTAAACATCATAAGGAAAAGGTAAATAAATTACTATAATTAATAACTATTTACTATAAGTAAATAAACAAACATAATATGTTCATTAAATCTCCAATGAAATTAAAAAAAATAATAATTATTAAAATAACCTGACTTTGGACACCGGGTTAAACCCCGATAAGTGTCTACACGACATATTATCGGGATTCAACCAACAAATTATGAACCCGGTGTTCAACACCGGGTTGAACTCCCTTCTACAGGGAGTAAAATCAGTGTTGAGGATTCAACCTGGTGTTCAATCCAGTCTTGGTGAACACATCGTGTTGACGAGGTAATTGTAAATGTTGCAACTGCAATAACTTCAAAGCAGTGTTTACTGCCTCCAAAAGCTATACTTTCTTATCTTAATTTAATAATTTATTATAATCTTGATTTTTTGCTGAACCCGATTAAAATTATACGTAACGTTTTAAAGAAAATTATATTTTGTATATTTGTCTGCTTTGAGTAAATAAAATATTATAATAATTATAATATTATGCTTCTACGCAGCAAAGGAAACATTGCCGACTCGTAGGCAATTCGTCATTTGCCTGACTTGTCTTCGCCTCGTCAATAAAATGGATTGATTTCCTGCCTCGACATTTTTTACATAGCCTCGACTTCGGGGGCAGGCTATGTTTTATTTAATTTAATAAAACTATCCCTTAATATACTACTTTAGTAATATTTGTATTTAAAAAACTTTTAAACCTTTTAATACATTTTTTAGTGAGATGAAACTAATAGTTTTTGAAGGACTCTTCCTGAAGGCGAGTCTTTTGTATAAAGTCCTTCATAAAGCTATTGAAATGAAGAGAACTTGACTCTTTAATCAAGTACTCTTTAGCACTATTATCTTTATTAAAGTAAGAATTAAATGAGTTAAACTGTTATTATATTTTCAAAAATATTCTGTTAGGGGAGACGGTTTGACTTGAAGAGACAATGAGATATTAACCATCGACCTTACTGTTGATTTAATAGATTTTAAGGAGGAAAGAATAGTTTTAGGAGGCGTGTTTGAACCCTGGAGGCGGGTAGTGAATCCACAAAGTTCCCAGACTATTCTCCCTCACTCGGATTTAAGAATCCCTCAAGGAATTATACCGCTGCATTGTGATGGATTAAACAGTAATCATAGGCAACATGGTAGAGCCAAGAGCTTGTGATGGAGTTGAACCTTACGAAGTATCAGGGAGGGTGCCAGAGCTATGACACGTGCGTGCTTCATCAGCCGGCCTTTCCAAAAATAATAATACACCTTTGTTGCATACAAAACTAACATAATGTTAGATTTTTCTTGTTTTAAAGACCGTATGTGATTATTTGTTATAATATTACAAAGAATTGCTTAAATTATAAATCACAAATATACATTAAATATGAGCTCTCATTGCCTAATGGTACAGTGGGGAGAGATGAGATCCACATGTTTAATAATCTATCAACTTGCAACTATGTCTCAGCGATGCTTTCCACTAACTTTGTATAGATGTAAGAGCATATTAGACAATCGTGCGCTGCCAGTTGTCAGAAAATCCAAGATAGATCCTATATGGTGGGCCATTGCTGCGCGATCATTAATATAACCTTACACCCAGCTTAATTTTCGACTCATTTTAGCGCAATTTCTTTTTTGATAGATATTTATGTCCAAAATATGACATAAATGGCAATTATATGACGTATAAATTTTTAGAAAAATCGGTACTAAACAGATAATTAGTAACTAATTGAGCCGAAATTCGGCATGAAAATATTTTTTATATAACACAAAAGTATACAAATTTTTATTACGGTACTGCTATAGTATATTTACGTTTTTGTCTGATAATGCTAAAAAGATCATCGAGTGTGTTAAGTAGCCGGATGGGTGACCGCTAGGATTAAATCTGATCTTTCTTGTTTGAGAATGAGCGATGCGAGACTGAAAATGTACTATATTTTATAAAGTAAGATTTTTTCATTTTATATAAGGACGAGCAAAGCGAGTCTGTATTGATAAGGAATCCGATAAATTGAGGGAAACTTCTGAGGTACCCATAACCCGATTTTTTAATTTTAATGATTAATCTTAATTATTTAAATATATATTGTATTCTTTTTCAAGTAGAAGTGTTGATATTTCCCTTTTATTATTATTTTGCTTAAAGTAAAATGTAGTTAATTATATGCTCTTTGTATGCCTATAAATAGGGAAGTCTCATTCCAATATCGAGAGCTTTGTTAGGTTTCGAAGATAATCTTCGAAACCCTTATACTTCTGTCGAGCGTCTGTCTGTCCGATTCTCTCATCTCAGGAACTACAATAGCTAGGAAGTTGAAATTTGGTATACATGTGTAACTATTTATCCAACAACAGGAAAAATATAGCCAACTATATTCACATGCGCATCTGTCGATTTATGAGCGAATGCGCACATTCGCCAAAAAAAAATATTTTTTTGAAAAATCAATGTGGGGTATCAAATTGTAGGTATCGATGGTAGTACACAAATATGCATCGCTTTTTCAAAATGGCGGCTATTACACCCGCCAAAATCTCAAAAACACCAAAAAATGCTTGTCCCCCCTTTTAAGGCATAAGGAGAAGCCCTAAAAATATGGGACCAATAGCCAATAAAAGCACTTTCCGGGCCATAGAAATTCTTCGGAGAAAAAGTTTCGAAAGTTAATTTTAGCAATTTCAAAATCGCCCATACGCGCACGCGCCAAAAAAAAACATTTTTTTGAAAAATCATGTGGGGTATCAAATTGTAGGTATCGATGGTAGTACACAAATATGCACGCTTTTTCAAAATGGCGGCTATTACACCCGCCAAAAAATCTCAAAACCACCAAAAAATGCTTGTCCCCCCCCTTTTAAGGCAATAGGAGAAGCCCAAAAAATATGGACCAATAGCCAATAAAAGCACATTTCGGCCATAGAAATTCTTCGGAGAAAAAGTTCGAAAGTTAATTTTAGCAATTTCAAATCGCCCATACGCGCACGCGCCAAAAAAAATATTTTTTTGAAA